>JAXGGA010000998.1:0-174154 GCA_038373865.1 Uloborus plumipes
GTCCTGAGTCCAATACATATGAACATATAATTATTATACTTTTTTCATTTAAGTACGTTTTTTTCATGCAGTCCCTTAAAACACATATAAACAGTGCTTTACTGTATTAGTAAGTAATAAATGCAAATAGGTAGAAAAAAAGCAACTACTTAATGCAACAATCTTTTGACATTTTTTGTTAAGTCATGTTTTTTCTTCATTATAAGAGTTGCTCTCCAATTGTGACTTTAGATAGACTGCTTTTGGCTTCACTGTAGTTGGGTAAAAAGATCGCATTACAAAGTATTGCTTAGTTCAAATTTTAAAGAATCCACTTTGTAATCATTAGTAGCTCCTTTATTGAGATTTTTTTTTGTGTGAAAACCAAAACTCACTATATGAAAAGGTAAGCTCTGAGAAATAAAATATTGCTAAATGAGACCTAACTCTTCAGCATTGTATACATGAATATTTATTGAAAACAGAAAGATAAGAATTAATACTACTTCCTTTTAAAAATGATTCCATTTTCTAGAATTTTTAATAAAATACCTTCGTAACAACTTTGAACATATCTTATTTTATTTTTTAAAATTATGTTATCAACATGATCAATTGAATGAAATATTTCTTTTTCTTTCAAATCTAATAATTTATTTTTGCTATTATAACTGCCAGCATCAACCCACTAAGTACTTAACTTTTCCATTGTTTAAACATTTTGAATTAAATATTAAACATAAGCTCTTAAAGACTTTTTAAAACCACTTTTTACTATCTTTTTATTGTTTTGAAATGTGTTTCGGTTTTAAATTTATGTTTCATACGAACTAAGACTAAAAGAAGTGACCTTCATGTAAGATTACATAATTTTTCTTCATTATAAACTGATTTTATTTAAAACTCAACTCATTTTGTGTGTATTTTCAAAAAGCCTATCTAGTAAATTTTTCTTTTATATTTGACAGTTCAATCTCACAAGAAGATGAACAATCTTCATCTCATTCTGTTCAAGATGATGAAAGTATTGACTGTATTGAGCTTGATGACAGTAGATCGTGCGATGATCCAATTATAAATGGAACTGAAATAGAAGATATTCCATCTGTAACTATTTTAGAGAATAATGAGCAAAAGAAGCAAAAAGGGTAAGAAGACTCTATCAGTATCTTCATGCAATTAGCTGTCAGATTTACTTTCATTTTCCCTTTAATCACTTTTAAAAAGGTATGAATTGCACATGTTTTACTTTTAGGTTAAAAATAATTGAATTTATTAAATTCAATAGATTTTTGAACTGATGTGGTTTGTACTGTGTTAAAGAAAATCCATTATTTTCAAAATTGAACACTTTTGCAGTATTTTATTACATGGGCACATTTAGAAATTTCATATATATCTTTAACCATAACTTATTTGTATCCTATTCTATGTAGAAAAACAGAACAAGCATTATTTCATTTTTCTTTTACATTTATTAAATTATTTAATTTCATATAATTAATTTAATTTAAATTGCATTTAATTTCAATAATTATTTAGTTTCTTAAAGCTTAAATACCTTAAGGCTCTGAGTTCTAAACCCTTTCTTCTGATGACAACGATAGAGCCTAAAATTGACTTCAATTCCTAAAAAAATTTCTGGGTGGTGCCCCTTGCCTGTATCATTGCCTCACATGAATTAAAGCTGTGCTTCCGTATCAAAAAATGTCCAGAGAGATTTTTCGAACTTACCCATCCCCTTAACGTCACCAAAGATTGTTTAAAATTGTGTTATGAAGACTTCACTTTCAGAAAGTTTCCGATAGAAGCTCCGGTCACAATGTCAAAGATTGCCTAAAATAAACGTCAGTTTTGAGATAAGTTCCGAGGAAGCTCAAAATTCCCCTTTCCTTCTCCTTTATCAAAAACTAATTTTTTCATCAAATTTTGAAAAAAAAAAAAAAATTGGACTCAGGGCCAATGCTAGGCCACTTGCCCTTCTCCTTTCCCCTAATACTACAACATATTATTATAAAAGTGCTCTTATAACTTCAATTTCAAAAATTTTCCTGGAGACTTCCACCGATATCCTTATTTCTGCTATTTATCTGGCGTAACAAAAGACATCTTTAAAATTTGCTGTTTTCAGATCTTGTAAGTAGTAGAGTGTCTATATTTCCTTTTTAAAAAAAAATTACAACTTGATATCTAAACTTAAAGGAAGATGAAAGGTCCCACTTTTAATTCTGCGTTTCATTTCTGAAAAATTTAAGATCTGGTACTAGAACTTCCTCCTTCAATAGCTTCAGCCTGTTTAAGAAAAACGTGTGTTTGCTTGTGGGGGAGGGTGGGAGGGCTAAGGTTGGTTATATTGACTCCCTGCAAAATTTAAACATATATGCGCTTAAATTTTGCTTATTGCCCCTTTTTAAACTTAGTTTTTTGGGACACAGCCAAAACTGATCCAGATGCAATATGCTTTTTTTGGATTTATTCAACTATTATTAATACTATTTTCGTCATTGATGAAAGCATAGTCAGGGAAGGCAAGATGCTTAAAAAGGCCATAAAGGTTAATCTGTAATGACTTGTTTTAGTAATTTGCAGATTTTCTTTTTGCTTTGAACAAGAAAAGTTGAACAAAATATATTTTTTTTTTCATTAAAAAAAATAATTTTATCAATGTAAGTCGCAAATTAAATGTAACCATTCTGTTAAGGGGCTCCGCCAGAATTCTCCAATTAAGCCCCGCATTTGCTAAGGCCGGCCCTGATCATTCAACGGCATTTATGTCAAATCTGGGATATTCATGTGTTTTGAAAAATGGAACTCTTAATAAACCTTTAGTTTGATTAATATGTATTGTTATTTTGCTCTAAAAGTATTTTTTATTTGTAGATTTTCTTGTTCTGTATGCGGACATGTGGCATCAAGTTCCAATAGGCTTAAAGAGCACCTAAGTAGTCATACTGGAGTGAAGCATTTTAATTGTGAAATATGTGGGAAAAAGTTTGCTTGGCGATATTCCTTCAAAAGTCATATGGTATGATAAATAGGTGTTGAGCACAATTTGTTTTAGTGATTGTGTAAAAACTTTAAACTTTATTTTGAAAAAACTGATCTAGTTGTACAATATAGCTTATTATTTATGTATTTCGGTCTTTTGATGAGAGCATTATATGTTTGGTTTAGTTGCTTTTTTGTAACTTGTTTAAAATTCTATTTCTATTGAATTATATATATATCTTTTCTTAATCTTTTCAAATCCTTATTTTTATTTTTATGAATAATTAGTTTACTTTTTTCTTTATTTATTCAATATACTAAATAATGTTGAATACATATTGATTTCGTACATTGTGTGTTAGTTTTGATATTATTTTATGGAATAATATTTATGTGGCTTTATGTGATGTTTTATTAAAGTTAAAGTAAAATTTGGCACCAGTTTAACAAAATCTGAACTTAGCTTTGTTTGTTTCAGTGAAGTTGCGCGGTTAAAAAGTAAAACACTTTTACTTTTTTACAGTAATTTCTGAACTACTCGTGTGTCTTTAATAAAAGCTCATGCACAGCATATTTGAATAACGTCACTTTGGTTTGCTATGGGAATAATATAGCAATCAGGGGTTAGTCAGGGTAAAAGAATACATAAAACTCAGGGTTTGCAAAAGCAATGGTACATAATATTTTTCACAATTCATTCATTAACTCATCTGCAATGGAAAAAAAGAGTCGATTTCGTTTCAATATTTTTTTGTTTTAAATCATATTGACAGTTCTCCATAAGCAATACCGTGCATCATTTACTAATTAGGTTAAATAATATTGAATAATTTGACATAATGGTTAATACAGTGTTTCCCAATCTTTTTGAGCTCATCGCTCCCTTCAAGACGCTGACTGACACCTATCGCCCCCCCCCCTTTCCTCTAGAAAACAATAAGTTGGCGCAAGTGAACATCGATATTATTCAAAATATAAGTACCTAACTTTAATTTGAAGTAAAATGTACTAAAAAAAAAGCAATTATAACTACTTTTAAACTACACTTACGACTTTTAAACTACAAATATTAATAAATAAACAAAATACCTTTATTCTTTTTTTTCTTCCACAAAGCGAATTGATATATAACTGAAGCATTTGAAGGGAAACATCTAAGATTTTCAACAAACTTTTCAAAAAACAGAAGTACATTTTTCAAGAAATTATTTTCTTTTTTTGCACTAGGCTCTGGGGGAACTAAAATCATTGAAATTAAAAATTTGATGTAAAATAAATTGACAATTTAAAAATTCATAAAATTGGCAATAAATGACAAAATACTTCCTAAGGTTCATCCAAGGTGCAAGGAGGAAGTTCTTGAACTTTAATTCGAAATTCAATTAGTTGTATTTGAAACCTTAATTTGAATTCAAAAATCGCAAAAAACCTATTAAAGGTTTTTAATTAATTTCTTCGTTAATTAATGTCATCAGAATATGCCACTTAGCTAAAGACACTCCGATCAACTTTGAACGACTGGTTTCGTACATGTTTACAATTTCAGTTTTCGCTAGTTTTATTTCTATTGTTTTTCTTATCTAAATACCCATCTCCCCTTAAGAATTTACCACCCCTTTCAAGAGTCCAACCGTCATTCGGGAGCGATCGCCTCGATGTTGAGAACCACTGGTTTCATAGTTGATCGGCTTAAAATGTTAAAATGATTCTTTCCCGCCACACATTCGAAGTAAATTAGTACATGTATGTAACCTTTCTGCACTTTAAAGTAGATTAATTGACTTTATGTTTTTTTTTTCTTTTTTTTTTTTTTATTTAAAGGAACTTGGTGAGATTTTTTTTCAGAAAAAATGTGGGGGAGAAGCACTTTTTACTTTTCTGGGACCCTCACGAAAACTTTCTGTATCCGCCCTTCCTCTGTGGCAGATATAATGTGATTATCGTAAGAATTACGGTAAACAAATACAAAATGTGACACATGAAAAAGGTCATGACACACAAAATATGTCACGATCTTTTTTTCTAACTTTGGCTGATCACGTCAGGCCATTTCGCGAACTGGCTGGCCAAACCCCGAAATCAAGGAAAGATCAGACTTTGGCCGGTTATTTTGAGGCGATATTGGCCATTTCGTGAAGTGGCCAGCCAATTCACGAACTGGCCGATTTCGGGCTTTGGTCGTAACATATATGTTGTCTTATCTAAATACACTGGTTATCAAAAATTAAGGAAAAATCCCAAAAATGACGATTACTCAAGAAGTTACTTGTAGATTTTTATGAAACTTGGCCATATTGTACAACACATAGTAAGGTATAAAATAACATAAAAAGAAATTACCAGACAATTATGGTATTATAAAAAATAATGTACTTATAAAATGAACAAATTTGAGGTGGCAGTTTGATATTGGGGAAGTGCCTTCAATATGGTATATGATCCCCTCTAACAGCAATACAGCACGAGCAGCGATGCGTGATGCTGTCAATTATTCGGTCTATCAATTCTACAGGAAGCAAGAACCACTGATCTTGCAAAGCAGTAGCAAGCGTGGCAAGGGTTTGAGGGGGTGGGTTGAGGGCAGCAATACGTCTCCCTAAAACGTCCCAAACGTGCTGGATAGGATTCAAGTCCAGGGAACGAGCTGGCCACTCCATTTGCAGAATTGTAGAGTGTTCCAGATAATCGTTTATGTTGTGAGCTCGGTTTGGTCTTGGGTTATCGTCCTGTAGCAGGAATGCATCACCTATTGCCCCAGCGTAGGGGCAAACATAAGTATGAAGGATGTCATCCCTATAAATTTGAGCATTTACGGTTCCCCTGGGAAAGACATGGAGGTCTGTGCGTCCACCCAAAGAGATGCCACCCCAAACACAGACACTGCCTCTTCCGTATGCATCTCTTTCGCGAATGTTTGACGGATGATAACGAGTTCCAGGTTCCCTCCATATCAAATGCGCCTACTATCACTTTCTAGACTAAATCTAGACTCGTCCGTAAAGAGTACAACCCTCCATTGGTCATGCGTCTAATGAACATGTTGTCGTGCCCACTGCAAACGGTCCCTCCTATAGCGTGATGACAACGGCACACAAATAACTGGCCGTCTCGCATACAGACCACCTTCGTGAAGCCTTCTACGCACGGTAGAAGTTGACACCAACCTTTCCGGTGGCTGCAGTCAGGGAGGACCTGAGACGAGTCAGAGTAGCAGATCTACTCCTGCGTGCACATAAACTCAAATATTGGTCATCAGCGCCTGTCGTAGCTATTGGCCGTCCTTGACTGAACCTCCTGGATGCCGAACCTGTGGTTAAAAATTGGCTTCAAAGTCTATGAACCACAGAAGGACTCACATTTAGCCACCTGGCCACTTCTGTTTGACTTTGTCCTTCCTCTAGTCTCCCAATGGCTCTGCATCTTAGTTCTGCAGGTAAATGATGCCTAGAAGTCATAGCTACGAGTTGGCTATCTCAGATTTCTTATGGTAGTATCACGGCAAGATTTATAATCTTACTCTCAAACGTGGTTTTTTAAGCTCCTTGAAGATGATGTACTCCGATTGCAGCGCCTCTAATTTGCAGAATATAGTTTTACTCAGCAACTCTTACTTAGCAACATATCCAAATTTTGCATGATTTGGATTATTTTTCAGGGAGTTATCGCGATTTTTATGATTTTTCCTTAATTTATGATAACCAGTGTAAATGTGTGTAGTGTATAGCGATGGATGAATAGTTCGAGACACTGTAAGCTTTTTAATCTTTTATTGGATGAGCTTAGAAAAAATAAAGTTTCAGAAAAATCCATTTCGATATGCTTATTTAAAAAATTCATAAAAAAGTCAAAAATTGCTCTCTTTTCCAAAAAAAAAAAGTTTAAAATTAAATTTTCTATGCTTTGGTTAAAAAACTATTACTCTAGCACAAGTAATTTAGAATCCGTGGATTATAGAATGTTAAATATTGCAAAAAATTACATAAAATATTGAACAATTTTTTTTCCGTAATTAATCAAAAATTGGGCGACGAGGTGTACAACATTAGCAAATTACTCCTGTAAACCTTACAGCAGATTTCTTGACTTCAGCATTTTCCCGTGAAAAGCACCATACATATAATAACAAACTCCTTACTTTATAATGTGTGTATATTTAAATAAAATGATTGTTTAGAACTTTTCTTATTGTAATTATTATATTTCAAACTTTCCGTTAATGTTCAGTGTTTAGTGATAAGTATGGTTTTTTGTCTTCAAGATCCATCTTTTGAATTGAAGGGTATTTATACATATTTAAAAATTAAAAACATTGACCAGTCACATATTCATTAAAGTTTGAATCCATTAGGTATTTGGTTCAGCACAGTTAAGCACATTTTTATTTTATTTTATTTTTATTTTGTGCCTCCAATAGATGTTGTTTAGTAAATATTTTCAGCTGTTTTAGAAACCATACCTTGCATCTTAATTTTCTTTATGACAATATAATTATACCAGAAGGATGTTTACAGGATGGAAATCAGTTTTAATTTCATTTATGTCTTCACTTAAGTATTAAATCTGAAGTAGTTTTGTTCTAATTTCTAGGCTTCTCACAGAGAAGACAATCCAAATAAATGCAGTATATGTGGAAAAAAGTACTGTACAAAATCGGCTGTAAAATATCACATGAAGCGAATTCATGGGAATCCTGAAAAACAGTTCAATTGTGAAAAATGTGATAAAAAATATGTAACAAAAGCAGAATTAGATAGGCATTCTTTCAAACATTCAGAAGAAAAACCTTTTATTTGTGAATTTTGTGGGAAAATGTACAGGTTTAAAGGAGCATTATCTGTGCATTACCGAATTCATTCTGGAGAAAAACCTTATAAATGCTCGTATTGCGACAAATCATTCATCCATTTATCATCAGCAATCGGTCATCGAAGGAGACACACTGGTGAAATGCCTTTCCAGTGTAATGAATGTGGAAAACTGTTTAAAGTCAAGCGTGCAATGACTGCCCACATGGCTGTACATAGTGAAAACCGGCCATTCAAATGCAATAAGTGTGAAAAATCATTCAAATCTCGTAGTGGTTATCGAGTGCATTTAGATTTTCATCTTGGAATTAAAAGACATACTTGCAAATACTGTGGTAAGACATTTAGAGCTTGGTGTAACATGCATAAACATGTTAGAAGACATCTTGGTGAAAAACCTCATAAATGTGAAACCTGTGGTAAAACATTTATTGAAAAACAGGAACTTAAAAGTCACATGAAAAGTCATAACGAGAAAATTTCGAAGAAAATGCCACTAACTCAAAATATTGTTCCAGATACTTGTGAGGATGTTATTTCTCCATCTGCATTAGGATGTTCTTCACCAGACATTGATACTCCTTCTGCATTTAATGAAGCTCCAAATCCCAATGACTTAATAGCAACTCATATTGACTTACCTGACAGCCAATCTGTAATGTATGACTGTAATCTGCCTAACTCTCTTGATAAATGCCAAGCAGACAAGTGTCAGCTTCTTCAAGATAGTTATGTTTCTCAGTTTTTATATCCTCAGCATACTCAGGTTCAGTATCCAGCTCAAACTATGCCAGTGCAGAATATTTACACTTCTAATGATCCTACTTCAATGACAAACAGATGTATGTCAAACATAAACACAAATTTTAATTGTGTATCATTGAATGCTCAAAATTATGCATTCCCATACAATTTGCCGACTTCTGATGGATTGCTTCTGAAATGTAGACTGTGCCGTAGTTTATTTCACTCTACCCTTGTTTTGAGAAGTCATCTTTTGGAGTATCATAGAATTGAAGAAGAAAATGTTGATGAATTAATGTCATGAACACATACTAATATATTGTACATATGTAATTATAGTTTTTCAGAGGTTCTTAAAATTGTTAATTAATTTGACTAATATTTGATCTGAATTCTATTCTGTTGTTTTTTTTTTTTTGAAATACTTCCCGTTGAAAGTTTTATTTTTTGTTTCTTTTGTATGTCTGTTAGTTCTCTCAAAATCTTTTAGTTGAATGTTATTATAGTTTTGTTGTTCATTAAACTTATTTAACCATGCAGGAAATGTTAATTATGAGTTCAGAGTTTGAAAGATATGCCTATTCTTGATGTGATACAGTGGACTCCGGTTAATTGAATCAGTGGTTAATTGTACCAACCGCTTTAATAAATCCAATTGTCAAAAAAAAGATCAATATCCAGCTTTATTGAATCAAAAATGTTTCGAACAAACATGATTCATATACTACCGTGCTAAGCGCAAAAGTGGCATCTGCAGATGATCTCAAATTGAGATATTGCTGTTTAAAGTTTTACGCCTCCATGTGTTTGATTCAGGAGGTACTTTTCAGAATTTTTTTAAAAATATTTCCCGTTCTCAAATGACCATAAAAAAATGTAGTTGGGTGAAATAAGTCACAAAGAACCACCTGGTGACAATAACACAATTATGTTCGAAAGTGACTTTTGTTGCCCTCTTCTCCCCCTTATCAAAATGTAAGTTCCTAAACTCAAGCGATATTTTAAGTTAAGGGAGAAATGGAAGATTCTGGAATTAGAGATCAGAATTTCGATGTTCTTGAATATTAACGAAGCTGCAGTGACTGTTTCTAGCTATTTCTATCTAAATTTGGCGCTGTTTCTTGAAATGTCGTCTGAATTCAAGACTTTTTATTTTGATAACGGTGGGCAAAAATTTTTGGTTAAGAAAGCATGTGTGGCAATACAAAGTGATATGCAAATGAAAGTGAAAGGATCGAGTTTTTGAAGTAAAGTGAACTGATTGACTTTTATAAATGTCAAGGCAAGGATAAGTCGAAAGGTTATGAAGAAACAACAAGTGTTTGGTCCATTTGTGTTGAACAATTTTAAAAGTTTTTATTCAAGCTTTTACCTTTTAATGTTTTTTTTTTTTTTTTTCAGTTTTGCTATTTTACTAGTTTTAAAAATAAATGTTCATTGTTTCATGTGCTGAGTTATGGAACTCAACTGAACGCCGAAAATATCACATAGCAATGGACATGATAGCATGTATTACTATACTGTTTCAATTGCTACTTATTTAATTTTTTTTTTGCAATTATTACACTGCTAATAGTTTCTTGGTTAGTTTTTGGGTTAAATAGAGAAAATTTTCTGAAAAGCAGAGTCAATACAGATCTTAATAAGGGTATTAGAGTGGCAATTGCTGCCAAAATGCGGAATAATCATGGAGCTATCTTCAGATATTCTGATTGAGTATTGCCTCAGATGCTTTAGCATAGGATTCGCTGTAATTGTAGCATATCTTAAGTAAAATGTAATTTATTTAAATAGCATAAGAGTGTTGAATGGCCATGGATACATTTAAACATCATATTTATTAAAATATGATGTTAATAAAACTGAAGGCATATGAGAATAATCAATGATGTTGAACTATGATTTACAGTGTTTAAAAAGCAGGTGAATAAAAGGATTGCTACTAAATAACAGGGAGGTTTTTCTTATGAAACTCTCAAACAATGCTTTCAGATATCTTGTTAGTTTTTTCTGAAGTTGTCTCTGATAACTTGAATAAGTCTTTGATAATATTTATATGTTTGAGTTCAAAATTTTCTAAGCTGTTTTTCATGAAATAAAAACTTAAATAAACAAGTTTTTATTCTATAACTGACGCATGCTATAAGAATTTTTAAACATTAGAAAAACAACTGATAAAAGGTTCATGATTCTGTGTCTGCTTATATGTTTACAGAATTTAATAAAACATGGCAACATATTAAAAATGCATGAAGTTTGTGAAATGTAACACTTTTATACTTCAAATGAACTTTTTTTATGTACAATTGTTGGAAATATTATACAGTAAATCTCCATAAATGATTTTGGTAGAATAATACTAATGTAATCTCAATCTCTGACATAGGAATTAAAAGTGTAAGAAATATTTCCTAATTAAAATTCATTAAAGTTTTCCAATCCTGATGAGAAATAAAAATTAGAATACAAATAGCAAACACAGATGTAAATGTATTTTAAAATCGGATGTCTTTGCATAAAAATTTCTAACAAATTAAATAAATAAAACAAAAAATGCATACAGGTATGTAAAATTAATATTTATTCTCCTTCAAATTGGAACAAGTTAATTTAAATACGTTGTGTTTCACGACATAGAAAAGACTTATTTTAAGATACAATTATTTTGAAAAGTTGTCAAAATTTAATAAAAATTTATCATAAAGTTATCAAAATTTAAATTATCCAGCTATGAAAATCAGTGGTCCTCCCCTTCCCCCCAAAAATAGAAAACTTGTGATTGAATAAAAAAGAAATTGACTGCAAAATTCAAGAGAATACACCTAAAATAAAAGCAAACAGATATGATGCATACCATTGTTTTTATTTACAACAAGTGAAAAGTTTTTTTGATACTCAAACATTCCAATGAGGGAGAAATTGTTAGGGGTGACCGGGCACAGTTGATACAACGTTTTATTTTCGAATGCCTTTGTGCCCAGAACCGAGAGTTTTATGAAGAAACAACTGACTAATGTTGCTTTGACCTATGTAATACGAGACTCAGTTTTTTTTTTTGCTTGAGAGTTATCGAAACATTGTTTTTTTCCCCCTCACAAAAGTAAATGTTTATTATTTGCTTTCAACTGCCGTGTGAGATACTTCCCTGTTCCATGAATAGGAGGCATGATTTTACCTAATAGAAGTTGCCTACATTCAAAGTTGTAATTCAGTTTTTGAATCAAAGTAATTGCGCTGTTAGGGTCAATTTGATACAAGGCACATGGGTCAAGTTGATACCGAGTAATAATTTCACTAGCAAGTTTTAAGTGTTTTTTCTTTTTCTAGTAATGCATAGAAATTATTTGAATTTATGTTTATTACCTCAATCGGATTAAAACTTCATTTTGTGAAAGTCTTCTTCAAAAAAAATTCATAAAAACTTCATTTCGTTTTTTATTTAGTCAGCATAAAAACTAATTCATTTGTATATAAACTTGACCCACGTTGGGTATAGCCAGTTAAGCGGCTGCGACGTAATAATACGTTCGAAGCGGCAGGCTTTCCTGCAAAACCTCTTAATTTGTACCGTGAAATCGAACGTAAAAACGAAAGATTGAAGCCTTTTTATTTATTTTAAAACCTCTTTTTTGCTCATTTCCTTTTTCTAAGTCATACAAAACAATGTAGAAAAAAAAAATGGGTGGGGTTGTAATTTTAGATAAAGTAGACACTTGTATCCCCCCTTACCCTACCTTCCCACTCCAAACTTTTTTTTTTTTTATCATCCCGCCTAATCCCATTTTAAAGCCTTAGTCTCTACTGATGTCTAGTAGTGTTTCAGTTTGTTCTGTTTGTTACTCTTTCCTATTAGCTCATGAGCTTTGTCCAATAAGAGAAAGGAAAGGCAGTGATGGGGACTGACATATAACCATTACCGTCTTGATTACAAAGCCTCTTCACTGGATAGTTAATACTTTTCAAAAAATTATTTAATATTTCTTAAATATGAAGTAAATTATATCAACAACAATGTTGAAATCATTATTTGATGGGATATAGTAAAAGTGACAGGAAATTTAATTTTGGGTATGTAACATTAGTAAAAAATATTGAAAAAAATCAAAAGGTAAAATGTGTATCAACTATACTCGTTCTTCCCAACAGTTAAAAATATGTACATCAAAATGTAAACAGATGATATCAAATGCATTGAAAAATAAATCTATAGATTTTGAAAATAAATAACACCAGCAGTAAAATTCAGATTTTAACCCATTGTAAATAGTAACAGTCAAAATGAATTCACTAAATTATTGATAGTAAAAATACAGACAAAATTTTATTGCATAAATTTAATAAACTGCTTTTTCAAATGTAAAGTTAATAACAAAAATTGAGTTAGTATTTTAAAATATTAAATGTATTGTACACTTTTTTTACTTTAGAAACAAATTGATAAAAATGTATGAAAATTAAACAATCAATCATATGATTTTTTCTATCTGAGTCTGTAAAAAATCATATATTCATAAAGTTCTCAAAGTGTATCATTAATATATTATCTAATGGAGGGGGGGGGGATCTGAGGAGGGAACATTGTATACAAATTTGTAAGAAAGGTTCTGTATTATTTAGCTCTTCTTGGTAAAATTATGTAATACAAGTTATTGATATGAGCTATCAACAGGGCTCAAGTGTTGATAACGTAAGAAATCTTTAAAAATTCCCCTTAAAAATAGAAACATGGATCTAAAAACATTAAAAATGATCAGAAAATGAATAATTATCCCTTTAAATTTACGAGTAAAAGTTTTTATGTTAGCTTCTTTTCCTTAATTTTAAATCATAGCATGTATTTACAAATTTAATCTAAAAACGATGCATTCATGTAATAATAATTTTTAAAAAACAGCGTAATGGATAAAATATAATGTAAATAAGTACCTATTTCAGAAGCATTTATTAATCGTTAGTTACAATATTCAAGAACATCAAGATGGCATTACATTATTAACTGTTTTTTGATACTCTTAGAATCGAGAGAACCCTTATTGTCCAAAAGCAAATTCTTTTATCATGAGAAATTCTATAGTTTTAAAATAATAGATTGAATTATCGGGGAGCTTTATTGTTCTACTCCTGAAATGTAGCCTTTTACAGCTCCTTTTCTTTAATATTCTCAGGAATATTGTTTGGAGATGTCTTGCTCTTGTACAGAATGAAAGATAATAAATTTTTTTTCACTCATTTCAAAGTAAAACACCTAACCAGCAAAAAGTGGCCCTATACCCTTCTTGACTGCGGTCTTCAATTATTTACCCGTATCAAATAATCTTCCCTAAACTGAATATAAAAATATTTTTACAAAAAATAATCATTGTTTGATCGCCATTTAGGTATTATTTTAATAATTGTTAATTTTTTATAAAAAAATTTTATTTGAAAGATTTTTTTCTAGTGCATTCTATACTACCTGCTTTGTTTTTGAACGAAAAACTTAATGTTTACTAACAATGTTACATAGTTTGTATAAAATATTTAAAATAAAATCTTCGGTTAAAATTTCTTAATTCAGAACATATTTCACCCTTTAGTTTAGTGACTTTGGTATTTACTTAATTACCAAGTTATGGTTTGAAATTGTATGAAATTTAATCTATATAAGATAGGTATGTTCATAGAAATGCAAAAATCTGGATCGAAGCAACATAACACTAATCCAATAAGTTTGTCCCTATGCATGAAAAATTTCCTATTGAATTTCATAATGAGAAAATATCATATGAAAGAAATGTTGAATTACGAATTTTTGACGATATTTTTCCTCTTGCATAAATTGTTTGTTTTTAATTTTTGACATAAAATACAGTTTTATAATATTTAAATCGAAACGAAGATTCAATATTATTCATGACAGATCTTTAAATACACAAGGTAAAGATGTTAACATATAAGTGATAATAATAAAATATGGAATTTCCAGACATTGGTTTTAGGTCACATGATCAAAATGTTCAATTGCAATTTGATGTTTTCATTGCAATAGGGACGACACATCCAAGAATATACTATACAGATTCAATATTCAACTTGTAGGCTCTGTAGTTTTCTTTACTCTGCTGCACTGCAGTCAGCCAAGAACTGAAAAAGTCATAAAATTATGTCTTTAATCTTAAGGGTGATACAAATTATTATGATAAAAGCTATTAACAACAATTAATTGTTTATTTTTTCTAAGTTTTAAAATTGTTATATTCTTTTTACCAATATTATATATTGATGGAATTAACGTGATTGTTTGTGGTAATTTTTCAACAATCATTACGATTGTCTAATATTTCTGTTAGTTGAATAGCTAGGTGGGGGGGGGGGGGCTCAAATGTGTTAAGAAAATACAACGATACTGCTTGCGGAAATGCAAAAACACTTTAAAAATATCCGAAATAAAGAACGGTTTATTTTGTCTGGCATCGTTAGATCATGGACTTTTTTTTAATGCTGAAAAAAAAAAAAAAATCAAAAGACTGCTGACAGTTGTTGAAATAAAACGATTTCACCAGCAGAACTTTACATTCGTTCTCAGCATTCTTTGTCACATACACTACACAGCTCATAGCGATAGGCAGGGCCTGATTAACGCACGGTCCTACAGGTTTGTGGACTGTGGACTCTACGATTTAGGAGCTCCAAAATACTGTAAATTTTCTTCTTTATTTTTTATTTGGAAACTATTACAGTGAAAATGTGCAGATTTTCTTGTGAGAGGGGCAGCAAACTTCACCGGGACTTGAGCACTATCTAATCTTGATCGGACCTTGACGACAGGCGACTATTTTCCGAAATTCTTCAAAATTGACGCCCTGCAAATTCTACCCTGCAAATACTAAGCTTTGTTTTGTAGAAAGATGAGAAAGGCAGTTTAGGGTTCCGTCTAGTTTTTTTTTTTTTTTTTTTTCGAATCTAGAAGCAATTTTTTAGTATTTTTCGGAGGAAGGATGATCGTCGACTGTCGATAATTTCTGAAAACAAAAGAGAATAGTCTTTATATAGTGACATGAGGAAAATAGGTAGGGCGGTTAGGGACTCTCCAATTGAAATGTTGCAAACTGAGATTAAAAACCCATTTTTGGTTATTTTTAATGTTTTTAGAAAAGTCAGGGTTCAAAGGTTGTTGCAGAAATTCTTTGATATTGAAGCTTTAAAAACTCAATTTTAGCCTAGACGTTCAGGTGTTATGGATAGGGAATAGGTACCTCCTAAATTGTTTGAAATTGAATTTCAGGCTTAATACTATAACGTATGGGAAAGGGACAGCTCTTTCTGAATAATTTTCTTCATTGAGGCTCTAAAAACGCACATTTAAGATGCCTTTGATGATGTTGGAAGGGAAGTATATAGTGGAGTTCTTGAGGCTCTCCCTCCTAAAAGCAAACTGCAAAACTAATTTATGGCAAGGTTAGACAAGGGAGAGTGGAAAGAGACGTTCCCTATACTGGAAATTGCTTAAATTTGAAGTCCTAAGAAAGCTATTTTTGGCTATTCTTGACCAAACAGGGGAAACGGCCTTATAATTGGTTCTCCCGAATTTTCTTGATGTTGAAGCCCTAAAAACGGTAATTAAAGTTTTTTTACTGTGGATTTTACAGAGATTCTCTTTCTTAGAAATTTTTAAAATTCAAGGCCTAAAGATGCAATTTTAAGCCCTTCATTCTGAGGGAAATCATGACCTCCTTTTTGATCTTCGCTTGGGCGCCATACTTGAATTTACCACCATCAGGTTTTACTGCCCAAAGTACAGGTCCCGGCTTGTCCCCACCTAGATCTGCCGCTGCTTTTATGGACGACAAAGGACAGTTACTTCATACATCGACCTGACGAATTCCTCTACGATGAAGGAAACGTGACAATAGTTTACCTAGCAGCTATCCTGAAATAGGCCCATAAAATTCTTTTGATACACTGATTAACAAGTTGTTGTTCACGTACCTCACCCCTCCCACGTCCACCTAGCTAGAAAGAATTTTTAAGGGGAAATGGGACAAAATGCCACAGCGATTACTTGATCATTTAATAGGCACTTGTGTAAGAGGTGTTTAAATATGTCGGTCAAGGAAACCGCAACCCAATTAAAAGAATTTTCAGCAGTTGATTCTTTCTCTTCAGTATGCAAATCGTGCATCCCCCCTCCAACCGATAAAAAAGTAAAATACGAGCTGTTTATTCTCGACTGATTTCGTTTCTATCAGCACATCATGTCTGTGGATGATGTATCAATTACTAAACATTCTATTTCAGTCTGAAATGGCCATCAAAACTCTCAATAATGCAAGCCTTTGGGAAATGAATAAAAAAAAAAAAAGAAAAATCTTACCTTCGAGTACAATAGGTAGATAATGGAGGAAGAGCTGGACAAGGATTACTTGGAAATTTCATTGGTTCAGGAGTGTCGTCCGATTGCATTAAATCTTCAAAGTCAAATTTTAGTTTATCTGTGTAAAAAAAATTTTAAGAATGATTTTCAAAAGCAAATATTATAATGCAGATGCTTACCACGAGTTGTGGTAGGTACGGGGGACCCTGGAGTGTGTAAAAAAAAATGCAGATGCTTGGTGAAAATGTTAAGTAAAAAGAAATCACTTCTTATTTAAAGCAAGAGGAGTCGTTATATTAAATAAGGAGATTTAATTCCTATAATTTCTGTGATGAAAAGCAATGAATAAACAAACGCATAATTTTAAAATTGTGTTTGAGTACCTGAGCAGCAACAACTTATATATATATATATATATATATATATATATATACAGTGGCGGATCCAGCGGGGAGGGCACGGGGGCACGTGCCCCCCCCCCTGTCATATATTCTCGAAGAGCCTAAAACCCATACTGAAACAAGAAACACCGATCAAATTTTCGGTACATTTTTTTAAATATTTTTTTAAACAGTTTTTTTGGCAAGGAATCGTAAAAGAAAATTCATTTTGAGTATTACTCTAGGCACATTACCGTTGTGAGAAAAATGTGTCGGTTTCTTTTTTTTTCCTTTTAATTATTGATCTTCGGAACTTTCGAATGTCCCAAACTTATTCCATGGCGCCAGATCATTTGAAAGCAAAGGCACTCTGCTTTGACGTATTTTTGCTTACCTTGTATTTGCACATAGAAAAAAAAAGGGGGGGGCGGGGAGATATAACAAGCGGTTGGGTGGAAGTATGTTTTTGCATTCTCATTCCACTTGGCTATTACAGGCATTCAGTTTTTTATTCCTTAAACGTAAATCAAAGGGAGAAACTACTCACTTAATGCATTTTTATTACGGCTACATTTCTTCAAACGCTAAAATATGTTTTGATACTTATTGTCTGAATGATACGGCGCCATGTCTGTGCATTCTTCCGACTTTAGACTCATCAAAAAAGAAGACATCCAAAGCACTTTAGCTGTAATATTGTTATATTTTAACCGTTATGGGAAAGTAGATAGTTCTTCAGTGATATTTTCTCGAGTTCGAGTGGGGGGGGGGGGGGGAGCGAGGTTGTTCTTAATGTTTGACGATAGTGAATTAAGTGCTTTTATATATCTTTTGCATTATTTTAATACATGTTTTTGCATATGTTTATGATGGAATGCCATTATTAGTCCGTGGGACAGTAAGCCATATCGTTTAGTTTGGAAGAAATAATTTTGGCACACGAGAAAACAACGGAAGTGTACGAAAAAAATGTTTAGTGTGAAGAATATTAAAAGTTCTGGAATAAAACGCTGCTCTCAAGTACAAAAAAGTGCCATTAAATAACGAACTATTTCACAAACGCGTAGGTAATTACACCGAATTTTCTTCCGATGAGCCAATAGGAGGCGCCGAAAACGTAAACAAACTTTCGATCGTAATACGCAGTGTTTATTTTATGTAGCTTCTCTAAGTGCAAGAGCAAAGCGTTGTGTATTAACTGTTTTGGTTTGTCATATGCAGAAATATTTGTTTTATTCTTCGAACTTTGTTACTAAAACGAATTTTTGTTCTAATAGAATGTCAAATTTAATAATAATTTGGCATCACAGCGTCGTTTTCTAACGTTTGGCAACAAATATTTACACCGTTATGTCTGAGTCATGTGCACTGCGTCGTTTGTGTTTTTTCGTTTGGTTTTTAAAATGCTATCGTGTTTTTCAACATACATCATTGGATCAAGATTCATTCTTATCACATTATTTTCTAAATATTCTCAAAAATGTGTTGAACTGTGCTGCGGAACTTACATCGCAGAAAGCAGAAGTATCAACTCCGTCACAGAACATCACAGTAATCACGGCATTTAAAACCGATTTGAATCAACTCAAGATATTTTCTGGAAACACGATCCTCTTTCATTCTTCTAAATGTTTTGAAAAATGAGTATGTGCTACAAGTTTTATTATTTTCATATTTAATTTCGTTCACACAGGTTAGTATTCACTTACTTTTCAAACGATTTACTGCAAAAAGACCCCCGAGTAGAACTGAGTATAAACGGGGGGCTAAACACATTACAATTCAAGCCAAAACTTTTCCCAAATATCAAAGAACCTGCTTCGAATAAATTTCCGAAATGATAACTAATATTTGAGAGCAAGCAGCTGCCATAGAGCAGAGGAATTGACTTGATTTTTCCCTCAAGGACTCAACATCTATTTTGTGTTCATCGAGAAACCGTAACAAATGTATTTATCCTGTAGAAGATTTACAATGAACAGAAATTTACTTCTTTTAATATTTCCGTTTTTAATATTCAGTGTTAATAAAAACCTTTTCTATAGAATCTTATCATAAAACCTTACAGGAATAAAACTAAGCATACATTTATTGAGAAATTGTTGTTTTTCAAACTGTAATAATAATTTTGTTTTCAGCATCTTTTTTTAATAAGGTAGTATTTAGTTGTACTTTATAAACACAGTTTTTCACATTTTCTGCCTTACAAACTGAATAGAAAATCAATGATCCATATTTCTGATATACAAGACGAGTTATCCAAAAAAAAAAAAGAAAGAAAAATTGCACCAACCCTGGGTTTATTGAAGCTATAGAAAAAAGTTTTCTGCGAAACTTTGTTCCATAATGAAGGAGCAACTGGTCAAATTTTTATTTCCGCGCGGTTTTTGTGATGCAACTATTAGAGTTAGTTTTTCTGAAAGGTATTTGCACCAGGAGCACGAATTTGGATGTTGTCACCCCCAAAAATAGTGCAGGGGGCTACTAAAGTTACAACAAATGGATTCGCTAAAATTCCCATATCTTCATTATTTCTTGATTTATAACCGGTTTTGAAACCTTAAAATGCTTAATACCACCTTATAAAAATTTGAGGCATAAAAGTCTCAATTCAAATTGTTGACACGTGTTTCTAAGCTATTAAGAGCTCTTTTTCAATGTAAAAGATGAGAGTTCATGAACGTAAAGTCTGCCGGCTAAGGATGCTTTTTTCATTGAATAGGGGCTCCTTTTAATTAATTCGGTCATTTGGCCAATCGGGGGGGGAGGTCCCCCCTCCCAAGTTTTGAAACAAAATGTGAATGCAAATTTGTGTGTATTTACCTTTTTCACAATATGTATTGAATTCAAGGGCGTAGCCAGGACTCACGTTAGGGGGGTGCAAGCAGTGGTACCCCAATAGGAGGTCACTGTGACCTCCCAAAAAGTTATTATCCGATACAAATTGACTGATGAAATTTGAAAACAGTGAGACAGTATTGCAAGGCTGAACTTGTATTTTATTTATTCATTCTTGTATTTTATTTATTTATTTTTTAATCATTCAGTAAAGTTCTGAGTTGCATTCGGTAAATTAAAAATTTTCTCCTCAAAAACAGGCAAGCTTACTAGCGTTTTCTGAAAATTAATCAATACTAGATATAATAACGCAGTTTATATAAAGTTCCCAAAAAGCATAAAAGTCAAATTTTTCAATAAAAACAGAAAGGAAAAAGTAAGAAAGAAAGAGAAAAAAGTGCTTGAAATTCTATTTGCACAAATAAAGAGAGAAATTATGAACTCAAAGAAACTACTTTATTCAGTCATGCACACCTTTAACCAATGGATGGTATAGATGGTTTGTCAAAAAAATAAATAAATAAGTAAATAAAATGGGAGGTCACAGTGACCTCCTATTGGCTCTGATCTAGGGGGGTGCAGCTGCACCTCCCTGCACCCCCTAGCTACGCCCTTGATTGAATTTGCCCCTTTGCCTTGACCCATCGTTTAGAGGGGGGTTAAACTGCCCCCCGTCCACCCCATTTCTTTGAAAAATTTTGTTGTCTTTTGTCGCTCCCACTTATATGTAAAAAACATTTTTACGTATAAGTGTGTTCTTTGTTGTTTTCCTATCAAATTTACTTTGAGTATACAACATTTTATCCCCTTCTCTACACTTTTTTGAATAGGGGCGTGCACAAAGGAGGTGAATACACCTGTTAGTCTAGAAAAAAGCTTTTTATTTTCGAGCTTTAAATTTTTCTGTAATTTTGTAAAAAAAATCGGTTGGGAATATACACCCTGATGTTAATAAAGCAAGCCTAAAATTGAAAATCGTTAAATAAGGAGGGAAGTATGTGCAGGGGGTAAAAATTAAGGTGGGGGAGGGCAGCCATTTTTGGCCAGACCAAAATTTCTGTACACACTCCTGCAGCTCCTGATAAAAATTTGGAAAAAAGGGCCTGTCCATCCCCCCCCCCCCTTCGGTGGAAAAAAATTGAAATGACAGGCCTGGTTGTAACTAGTGGCGTAAAGAATGAAGGAGTCTTTACAGACTGGAAAAAATTTTTATAATTAATTCTTGCGAGAGCTAAATATACCAAAATATATTGATTTTTATTTTCCTCCCTTCCCCTAAATTATAGGCTTGGGCAAAAAGTACAAATTAAATACATAATATAGGTAAAAGGATAATTACGTTCAGAAAATGTGCATTCACATTGTGTTTCGAAACTTAGGGGGGGGGGGGGTAGGACCCACATGATTGTCCAAATGACAGGCTTGATTACATGTAGCCCTTATTCAATGAAAAAAACATCCAGAGTCGGATAACTTTTCATTCATGAACTCTCCTCTTTTACATTGAGAAAAGACTTCTTAATAGCTTCCAAACACGTGTCAACAATTTGAATAGAGTCGTTTATGCTTCAAAATGTTGTTATCCATTGTATTTAATCATTTTAAGCCTTGAGGACCGATTTCAAATCAAGACATAATGAAGATATGGGTATTTTAGTGAATCAATTTTTTGTAACTTAAGCCGCCCCCCTGCACTATTTTGGGGGGTGGTTACATCCGATTTCATACTCCAGGTGGCAATACCTTTCATAAAAACTAACTCCCATAATTATATTACAAAATTCTCACGGAGAACCAGTTGCTCTCAGACAACCAGCTGAAGTTTTACAGCCGTTCAAGAAAACCACGCGTGAGCACGGCTCGGCGTCGAAAGAAATGTCGCCAAGCCGAAAGGTAGCCAACCTACAGAAAAAACTGAAACCGTTCCGTAATACATTTTTCGGAGCTGCAGTTCAATTTATTCTAGTATTCAGCGTAAAATAAAATTGTCGACCATGTTTCGTTCGTTATTGTATGAAATTCATCCTCTAAATTACCGTCCATAATGAATTTTACAACTCATCAAACCCGTATTTACCGCAGCAACACCATTGCTTTTACGTGGAAAATCGAGTAGACGAGATTAAAGCGGAGCTCATGTTTACATTTTCCTTGTCTATGATTGGTTCCGAGTTGCTGGACGATGCAACGATAAAAGAAGCATGTTCCTTCGCAAAGATGATACAGTTCCTCATTTAATTTCAATTTTCGAACTTAACTGCAGCAGTTAGTTCCAGAACTTTTTTTCTCGTAATTACTAAGCATAATTTTACGAAAAAGTGGTATTTTCTTTCGTGCCAGAATTTTTACTGCGAAACTTGATTTCTAGCAACAATTCTGGAGCTGAACCACGGACTATATTACCAGCAACCGAAAGGAAAGGAAAATACGGTAATATACACTGAAGTGACAAAAGTCATGGGATAGCAATATGCAAATTTTCAGATGGCAGTAGCATCGCATAGAACAGGTATAAATGCGCAGTGCTTTTACAGAGCTTTCATTTCTGTTCAAGTTATTCATGTGAAGAGGTTTTAACGTGATGATGACCGCACGACGTGAATTAACAGACTTTGAACTCGGAATGTTAGTTGGAGCTAGACGCATGGGTCATGCCATTTCGGAAATCGTTAGAGAATTCAACATTCCCAGATCCACTGTGTCAAGAGTGTGCCGAGAGTATGAAATTTCAGGCATAACATCCCACCATGGACAGCGCAGTGGTCGACCGCCTGCACTTAAAGATCGAGACCGGCGACGTCTGCAAAGAGTCGTAAATTCTAACAGACAAGCAACACTGCGTCAAATCACCGTAGAAATCAATGTGGGACGTACAATGGACGTGTCTGCTAGAACTGTGCGGAGAAATTTGGATTTCTTGGGCTATTCCAGCAGAAGACCGACTCGAGTGCCTTTACTGACAGAACGACATCGCTTGCAGCGACTCTCGTGGGCACGTGAGCATATCGGTTGGTCCCTAGATGAATGGAAAACCGTGGCCTGGTCCGATGAGTCACGATTTCAGCTGGTAAGAGCCGATGGTAGGGTTCGAGTGTGGCGCAGACCCCACGAAGCCATGGACCCAAACTGTCAGCAAGGCACTGTTCAAGCTGGTGGTGGCTCCGTAATGGTGTGGGCTGTTTTTTCATGGCATGGACTTGGTCCTCTAGTGCGACTGGACCGAACATTGACTGGAAATGCTTATGTGCAGCTACTTGGAGATCACTTGCAGCCATTCATGGACTTCATGTACCCAAACAACGATGGGATTTTTATGGATGACAATGCGCCATGTCACCGGGCCACAACTGTTCGCAATTGGTTTGAAGAAAATTCTGGACAATTCCAACGAATGATTTGGCCACCTAGATCGCCCGACATGAATCCCATTGAGTATTTATGGGACACCATCGAGAGGTCTGTTCGTGCCCAAAATCCTGCCCCATCAACGCTTTCACAATTATGGACGTCTATCGAGACAGCATGGCTCAATATTCCTGCAGAAGACTTCCAACGACTTGTTGAGTCCATGCCACGTCGAGTTGTTGCACTTCGCCGGGCAAAAGGAGGGCCGACACGATATTAAGAGGTATCCCATGACTTTTGTCACTTCAGTGTATAAGAATATGACAGTTATTTGTTTTAAACAATAATTATTATTTTTTAGTTAAAAAATAAAAAAAAATTGTGCCCTCCCTGTAGATTTTTTCTGGATTCGCCACTATATATATATATATATATATACAGGGTGCGCCAGAGAAACTTACTTTTTTGAAATGTCAATAAAAACAAAACTACTTAAGTTATTGTTTTAATTCTTTTTTTATTTGAGAATACAATATCCCATTTTTTTTTTTTCATTTAGTCTTGAAAATGACATCGGTTAAATGATGACCCCCATTGAGCATACACTGATTAAGACGATTTTTAAAGTTTGTGAGCACTCTTTGCAGCATATCAATTGGTATGTTGGCAATTTCGTCGCGAATGTTATTCTTGAGGTGAGCTATTATGCGTGGTCGATCAACATAAACCAGGGATTTCAAATAACCCCATAAAAAAATCGCACGGCCCCAAATCTGGGGAGCGTGCTGGCCATGGGAGATCGCCTTTGAGAGAGATGAGGTGGTCGGGGAAATGTTGTCGCAACAAATTCATTGAATCTCGTGCTGTGTGTGCTGTGACTCCCAGGACCCGATTAAGATATTACGGGGCCCTAGACCAAACACTCTTTTGGGGCCCCCTATACTGAGGCTTTACAATTTTAGGCATTGGATAAAACATTTTTAGCCATCGATTAGAGCAATTCTAGCCATTTGGGGGCCCTAGGCCACGGCCTAATTGGCCTATTCAGTAATCAGGCACTGATGACTCCATCTTGCTGAATCCACACGTCCCTAATGTTCATTTTTTCGAGGCTGGGAAGGAAGAAATCCTCGATGCGCGCGTTGCGTAGCAGTAACTGAGCGACCGTTCGAAAAGTAGCTTTCGACGGCAAAGGCGCGCTGTTCTTTTGACCATAGCATGATGGCGACTAATTAAAGGGAAAACAAAACTTGGAGATTTCCCGCTCCAGATGCGCCCACTCTTGGCTTTCTACGCAGCCAATTCACAGCGCAGGAATTTTTCCAAAAAAGTAAGTTTCTCTGGCGCACCCTGTATATATATATATATATATATATATATATATATATATATATATATATATATATATATATATATATATATATATATATATATATATATATACACTTTTGATATCTTAACTCTGCTACGCATTTTTGCTATTGGTGAATTGCATCGGGTGTAGCGGCAATCTTCGTATGTTACAAAGCTGCAAAGGCAGGATTCGCCTTCAGAAGAGGCTGTACTGACGAGAAGGGGGGAAAGTTGAGGTACCGTGAACGTTCTTCATGCTACAAGCACAATAGATAGGAGGGTTAAAAAGCAGCGACGCTCGCTGCTTTCCGACTGAACAAAGATGGAAAATTTCATTTTTTTTCTTCTATTTTTTACTATATTCGCTGTTTAATGCCACAATATTTTTCCAAACAACGCCTTTTTTGCCGTTTAATGAAGAGGTGAGGTTGGTCTGATTTCTTTGTGGGTAGGCACTGCCTACCCTGTCTACCCAGACGGCACGTCCCTGATGTATACAGGGTGTCTATAAATGATGGACCCGATTTTAAAAAATCATATTTTCAGAAGTTCTCGACGAAATAAAATAATTAATGCGTAAAAATAACGAGAAAAGCTCGAAGTTTTTTTTATTACTAACAGATAGTATTTTTTTATTACTTTTTCATTACAGATTTTTTTATTTTTTATTACAGAAGTTTTTTTTATTACTAACAGATAGTGTATTTTTTACCTTATAAATGTTCAATATGGGACCCTTTTGTCACACGGCATACGTCCAATCGATAATCTAGTTCATTCCACACATTTTGTAACATGTTTCTGGTAATGGTTTGTATTGCTGCAGAAATGCGTTGTTTCAATTCTGGGAGTGTGTTCGGCATTGGCTGTACGAAAACACGGTCTTTGACGTAACCCCATAGAAAGAAATCGCATGGGGTTAGGTCAGGAGATCTTGGTGGCCAAGTTAATAACGTTAAATCATCGTCACACGCACGGCCTATCCATCTTTGTGGAAGCAAATTGTTTAAGTAACTACGAACCGTCAAAGACCAATGAGGAGGTGCTCCATCTTGTTGGAAGATAAAATCTGGACTGTCCTCAAGCAGTTGCGGAAATAACCAAATTTCCAGCATGTCGAGATAATTATCACCTGTGACAGTTTTTTCACCGAAGAAAAAAGGCCCATAAATTTTTTCACACGACATTGCACAGAAAACGTTTACTTTGGGTGAATCTCTCATAAACTGTTGAAATTGATGAGGATTTTCACTTCCCCACACTCTGACATTGTGACGATTAACATGTCCTGATAAATGGAATGTCGATTCATCTGAAAATACCAATTTTTTGCCAAAATTAGGATTTTGTAATTCCATTAGCATGCGTTCACAAAAGTCTAATCGACGCACTTTATCATTCTCTGTTATTTGTTGCAGCAACTGTAAACGATACGGTTTAAACTGTAATTTTGTACGCAAAACTTTTCATACCGTTTGATGTGGCATTCTTAATTCTAGGCCGGCAACTCTCGTCGACTTCTGCGGGCTGCGAACAAAACTCTCCCTCACCTTCTCCACTGCGTCGTTCGAAAGGCTTGGCCGGCCGCTGCTTTTCTTTTTGCACAAGCAACCTGTTTCTTTAAACTGCTTATACCATCGCAAAATGCTTTTCCTAGTTGGTGATTCTTTACCGTATTGAATTCTAAAAGCACGTTGGACAGTAGTAGTCGAAAAAACCCTTGCGTACTCCAACACACAAAAACTCTTCTCAGTCACTGTCGCCATTTTGGGCTTCTTACTGTCAGCGATCGTAAATGTGCTGCCATCTGTTAGTAATAAAAAAAACTTCGAGCTTTTCTCGTTATTTTTACGCATTAATTATTTTATTCCGTCGAGAACTTTTGAAAATATGATTTTTTAAAATCGGGTCCATCATTTATAGACACCCTGTATATATATATATATATATATATATATATATATATATATATATATATATATATATATATATCAATTGCTATATATGTACTTTAAAAATCTTATTAGTTTCCAACATTTACCTGAAAAATTTCTTCGGACGTGAGATGGTGCATACTTGATTGCAAGAAATACTTGTTATCCAGAGGTCTTATAACTTAATTCTGGGGTTTCTATGCTAATATATCAACGAGTTTAGCACTAGAACTTAGCTTTAAGGTTGTTGGTTCGTTTGATGATCAAACTTACGATGCTTTGACCTTCAAAAGTTGAGTGAGATGAGTTTTTGCAACTTGGCCATTCTATCTGCAAACCTATGTTACAGCAAGAAATAAACCTGCCCAAGGTAGTACTATTTTCCGTAAAAACATCTTTAATGGCAACTTTCGAGCACTTCACTTGTTTCAAGTCTTTAGTTATTACAGGAAAGAGCGGAAGATGTCAAAATTGTGTGAAGTATTACACACACACACACACAACAGAAAAATTGAGTATGCCCACTAAATACCTTTGCTATCCTCTGAACTTTGAAACGGCTGATGCTTTAGTCAAGAGAGCGGTTTCTCAGTAAAGTAGTAATGCGCTACTAAAAAATCATCTACAGCACCTACTGGTGGAGAACTACGAAGCTAGTTCTCCTATCTTGAAAACGGAGCAAGATTGGGAGCAAAATGTCTAACCAAGTTGTAGGGTATTATTGATTTAGGACGAAAAGACACAAATGTGGAGATTTCCTATAGTGTAGCGTGAGAAATCGACTTGAGAAGGAAAATACAGTCAAGCCCGCTAAATGGAATAGCCAATTTCCACGAAAAATTATTCTAATAAGCGGGATATTCCTTTATCCGGGATCCCATCCACACGACGTTTCAAATTACATTCAAGCCAAGAAAGCATTAAAAATTGCCTTAAATATGGGTATATTTATTCAACAAAAAATTAATGAATTATAAAAACACTTAAAAAGATTATAAGTTTAGAGATTAGATGAAAATTGAACTAAACTTATTGTAAAATATTGATTAATAATATTACACTCACAGTACAGTTACAATCCTATTTCTTAGCAAACAAGCTGAAGAGAACATCTTCAAGCTCTGATTTTTACTCTGAACGTTTTCGCTTTTGGTTCAGAGTTTTGTTCTATTTCCAATCGTTTATGACTTCTTTATTTTTCAGCAATTTGGAAACTTGAGATTGAGATGGCTCAAAATTTTTTGCAAGCTCTAATTGCGTACAGTTATTTACATTTTCATATTTGATAGCATTCACTTTTTCTTACACAGTTAGATCTTTTCGTTTAGAAGAGATCGTATGTGAGTATGGAGCACAGCCGAATCAAAATTGGGAAATGCTATTAGGCCAGCAAGCTTTACTTATTGTGGAGACCCCCGTTGCATTTCTGCGAAGAGATTTGCCACATTTTATTATTCCCCGATCCTTTTCGAGCTGTTGATTTTTCCCATTTATTCACTTACCTCTCCTCTGAGTCCCTAAAGGTGAAGCCTATTCGAGTCTTATTGTTCATTCTCCGAATAGCTAGTGTAGCCGAAGGAACGAAATCAGTGGGGGGTGGCAAAAAGTAGACAACAGAAACATTCCTTTCAAATTCTAGGAATCGTCATTTTCTGCTCTTACACCCTTTCAATAAAGTCATAAAAGACTATGAAAGCCGTCCGCATGCTATACATTCATTATTGTCCTTTACAGGAAGGAAAATCTGAAAAAAAGTGTGAGAAATGGAAAAAGATCTTTATCCGCATGACTAAAATTATTCTTTTAACCGGGATTACCGCAAAACATGATATTCCTTTAACCGGGAAATTTAAAACAGAAATGATTTACTGCGGTTTGGTACATTGAAAATGTATCTCATTAAGCGGTATATTCTATTAACCGATATTCCATTAAGCGGGTTCGACCACTAACTTATACTAATCTGTACCTTTATTTGACATTGTGATGTCATGTTCTGCTGAAAAGACAATCGTTTCTCGTTGCGTTCGACTTTCGTGGTGTAACAGTGTAGAAAATCATGAAAAAATAAATGCGCGTTTTAACCGTTCTTTTTTTTTTTTTTTTGAGTTAATGTCCCCAAAGTGTCTTTTCGTACTAAATCGATGATGCTCTACAACTTTGTAAATCTTCCCCTCCCCCTATTTTGTTCCGTTTTCAGGACGAGAATTATAACTCCGCAGTTTCGACAGCACAGAACTATCTTACTATTTCTAGACACTTCTTTTGCGAATATAGTAGCAGGAGTTTAGAAGCTAAAAAGATGATAAAGGACTTTAGTGGGCACACTGTATATGTCCTTCTTCCCGAGATAAGCCTTATAAAATTTGACTTAATGTCAGCAGTTCGGTTAGCTTTATTTTAAAATTGATTCAATAAACTTGAGCATGCACTGCTGAAAACATTTCAATATAATCGATCATACGTAGTAATTAAAATAAAGAAAAAATGTTCATGATGCAAGAATATCTTTCAACATAATGCAAAATAGTCTTACCCTTTTTGATAGGCCCTAAGCGAGCCGCAATTGTGAAGAGCAAACGAGAACTCCAATGTATAGGGATCCGAGGATACATTTGATATACACCTGAACTCAGGTGGAATCCAAGTTTTTGCAGCAACTGGAGAAAAGTTTCATCCTGAAGAATAACTTTTTGATCTTCGGTATATGGTACGAGAGGAACTGATACCCTCAGTTCTATTTTATGGGGGTAAAGAAAACAGGAAACGGTAAATGAAAACGAAATTTAAAAAATAATAATAAATAAAGCTCAGAACTGAGTTTGATTAAAAGCGTCATACAATCACATAAATAATACTTTCATAGACTTTGAAAAAATCTAAGAACCACGAAGGAGTTCATAAGACATATGTGCAAAGAAATAACTAATTGACAATTCGAAAGAATTGAATAATTTTTATCCCAAACTTTTATCATGAGAAACTGGCCAAACTGTTTTCAGCTATTTGAATAAATAAACAACGTTTTAGGTTTGTTCTAATCGCTTCCCCATCTCGTTCCAGATATCATTAGATCACCATATCTTTCTAAAATTTCAAGATATTCTGCTGGAATTTTTTTTTTATAAATTGTAAAATCTATTTGGTTACGAAATTTTGAAAGTTATAAATTGCTATCTTTTGCGTATGTGCAATGAGATTAATAACTTTCAATGTTCACATTTCATCCAATTTAAACTTTTGTAATTTCAAATCTCAGAGTAAGGATTTTCTTGCATGTTGTCAAGCTTACTGAAGGTTTGGTAAGGTTTGAAGGAAAACTCTGGAAGTTATAAGCCAAAAACATACGGATAAAACTGATATTTTGACAGAGATGCTAATATATTCGTGAACATAAGGGATATTTTCACAATATCCTATGCAATTGTAGTACATAGTAAATGAACTAATTTCTGAAAGTTGCACCTTACTCCCAGTTATTTAGGATGAAGGATGACCTCCAAACTTTTTTTTGCTGTTGTTGTTTCTCCAATTTTGTTGCTGCTTCCCTAAATGTAGGGGAGATTTAATTTTTAATGGAAAATGTCAGCAAAAGCATCACTTATATGTTACCAAAGGTACTGTACAATTGGTCTCTTGTTTATTGATATTTTTTTAAATGTGAATCTTTGAAAGTATGTACCCAGGTAGCACAAATAACTTTTTAAACGTTTTTTAAACGTTTTTAAGCGGTTGTTACAACGTTGATAACCATTTTACAACCTTTAAAAAACGAAGTGTGCTACTCAGGGCCCGATTAAGATATCATGGGGCCCTAGGCCAAATACTTTTTTGGGGCCCCCTGTACTGAGGCTTTACAATTTTAGGCATACGATAAACAAAGTTAGGCATTGACTACAGCAATTTTAGTCATTTGGGGGCCCCTAAATTGTGGGGGCCCTAGGCCATGGCCTAGTTGGCCTATTCAGTAATCAGGCCCTGGTGCTACTTGGGTAATTACTTTAATTTTGGTTATAATGGAGTATATGATACAGGAAATTGATGTTTAGTTAATTTTAAGTTTATTTGTTTTCAAGCTCAATCGGTTATGACTGTTTATAATAAATCGAGGAGACTGGGGCTATTTGACATAAGGGGTACGTTGGCACTGTGCTTTTATTTTCTGGTACATAGTGCCCATAGCGCTGCCGTCGTGATGAGACTTACTTGGCAACCTGCTGCGTCATCTACAACAGTTTTAGTGTCTTGCTAGAGTGCGTTCAAAGAATATGGATTTTTTTGTGTTTTTCTTTGTATTGAGTAAAATTTTTTTTTCCGATTTGCTTTTCGTTTTTCAGTACCCTTAAAATTTTTGTTCCAGTACTCCAAGTTTATGGTGCATACAGTGACTAATAGCCTGAGGATTGATGCAGTTACTGGATTCCCAGTCGTTTATATTCTGGGCAGGGCCACCGTGTTTTCCAGAAAATTACCTAGGGGCTAGTTGACAGAGTCAGTTTGGGTATCTTGGCATAGGCCAACGATGCATGCCAACTTACCCCACCATGATGTTATCGTGACATCGCATAGTTATAGATACCTACACAGATCTACCTGCTGTCCCTTCTACTAGTACGGGCAATGCTGGTATTGATGTTAATATGCTGGAAATGTTCCTACTACTGGTTACGGGTAGTACTAGTGTTAAAATTGTCCCTATTGCTAGTGTTGAAAGGAGTGAACCTTCAATCTCAACTAGTGCAACCCGCTTCTCTGAAACATGTCGACTTTTGACCCCTAAAGACACTCAGCCTTTTCCAAAAGCAGGGCCAAGAAAACGGACAACTAAAGGAAAAAAAGGAGGAGCTGTCCAATCCGAACCAATGCTCCAGTTGAAAATGAACTGACAAAAGAAAAAGCTGAGAAAATAAAATGAAAACACTTTACGTTGAAGGGACAAAGAAAGAAAACAAAACCATGAATACGAAATCAAACAATATTGTAAAGAACCGTTCAAAGAAAGAAGATATCAGTAGCACTGAAACTGATGAGCCTTTCTCTGCTGCTATACCGTATGCTGATAGTGAAGATAGCTATGATTTCTTGTTTCCTCAGTACAGTGATGAGAATAAAGATGAGCCATTTGTACTGGATCTGGTCTGCCCCAACCTTCTTACACAGCCCCCACCTGCAAATGAGACAGCATTAAATGCTGCTGTTGGAGCTGATTTGGTGAGTGTGGGGTAGTGAAGTATGGGTCTGCAAATATCCAGGGCAAACACTTAAAGTCGATAACGAGGACTTTTCAGTTTCCACTATGAGGAAAACTTCAAAGTATTGCAAGTGCCCAGAGCCACCCGACGCTCATCTGAAAAGAAGATTACCTCTCCATTCAGAAGAGTAAGAAAACAGCATTTTGCAGTTGACATGAAACATTTGTAACCTACCTACAATACTCATACATATTTTTTAAAACTTTGTTTTGGCATATTACCTTATAATCTATTTAAATAAATACTTAAAAATAAAAAAAATGTTGTATTGCTGCAAATTTATCATTTCAAACAACATTATGCCAACATACCCCGATGCATCTGCCAACTTGCCCCGATTCCGGGGTAAGTTGGCACTGTTGAGGAGCCTTCGAAAAATATTTTTCGCGAGTTTCTCAGTGAATTTTAAATGACCCTCCTAGTGGTTTTTTATGGACAAAATGTTACCCTATCAGAGGCATAAATTACTTTTACCATAAGCACAACAGAAAAAATTAAAAAAATCGAGAAGTAAAAACTATGCCCAATAGCCCCGGTCTCCCCTATACAAAATATATCAATGAATGTAATAAAAATGTTAACTTACTGGTTGAACAGCAAACTATACAGTCAGGCACTAGGTAATCAAAACCTAATAATACAAAACAAATCTTTAAATCAGGGTAGTTCATTGTTTGAAAAATATCTGGTATGGAACCCACAACACTTCCTTTTACAAGTAAATTTCTTAGTAGTTGCCTAAAACTGCTTGGAGTGAGCAAGGTAACAATTCAAATATTTACTCCCCTAATATGCCACGAAACAATGCAAAACATATTTTACAATGGTTAATTTTCTAAATATTGCTGATTTTAATATCATTCAGTGAATTTTTCGCAAAATATCGCCAATAGCGCCAAGTTGAACCCAGATTCAAAAAATAATTTTTTCGCCAAATTTGTCGCTAACTTGGCGTTAAACACTTGGCGACCAAAATCTTGACTACATATCGCCAAGTGGTCGCGCCAATTCATGTCACTTGAGTCTGCATTGAAATTAAGAGCAATAATCTGAGAAACTGTCACGCCTAGCATTATGAGGTGATTCATGACCTCTCAGATTTTCTCCCAAAAATTACCAAATGTTTATTATCTTATTGAAAGACCAAATCCAGAATGTTTTGCTCTAAAGTTGAGTTGTTTAGTTTTTATGGATCCCTAAAGTTGAAGATGCGGCATCAAAAATTAAGCGGATTTTCAAGACATGGAAATTGCTGTGAGCCAAAACTCTTACCAGGAACTGTTAAACTGCAATTTTCTTTTTGTATATGGAACGTAGAAGGTTGAAACTTTACAAAATGAATGTTAAATTTGTGGTAAGTTGTTGCCGTAAGGTCAGTGAAGGCCCTCAAAACAGGGCATTTTTGACGTTTTTTAGCGTTTTTGAGGTCCAAAAACAACTTGTACATTTCAGTTGGCACGGCAAAAGTAGTGTCATTTAAAAGACCAGTGTAAGCACTTTAAAATAATGTATAAATAACCGAGGAAAGTTCAACGTGCTTTTAGTTGCGTAAGGCCGAAATATGAAAAATGTCATATTTTACCGATATTCAAATGGTCATAACTTCCTCTGCCAACAACATATTGAAATATTTTTTTTGCCAATGTCATGCTCTATTCTTTGTCTTAGCAGAACAGTTGAGTCCTTTGAGGCGAAATGTGAAAAAAATTTTTACAAAAAATGCACAGAAAAAAATAAATTTTTTGTAAAAATTTTTTTCACATTTCGCCTCAAAGAACTCAATTGTTCTGTTAAGATAAAGATTAGAGTATGACATTGGCGAAAAAAATATTTCAATATGTTGTTGGCAGAGGAAGTTATGACCGTTTGAATATCGGTAAAATATGACATTTTTCATATTTCGGCCTTACGCAACTAAAAGCACGTTGAACTTTCCTCGGTTATTTATACATTATTTTAAAGTGCTTACACTGGTCTTTTAAATGACACTACTTTTGCCGTGCCAACTGAAATGTACAAGTTGTTTTTGGACCTCAAAAACGCTAAAAAACGTCAAAAATGCCCTGTTTTGAGGGCCTTCACTGACCTTACGGCAACAACTTACCACAAATTTAACATTCATTTTGTAAAGTTTCAACCTTCTATATTCCATATACAAAAAGAAAATTGGAGTTAAACAGTTCCTGGTAAGAGTTTTGGCTCACAGCAATTTCCATGTCTTGAAAATCCGCTTAATTTTTGATGCCGCACCTTCAACTTTACGGATCCATAAAAACTAAACAACTCAACTTTAGAGCAAAACATTCTGGATTTGGTCTTTCAATAAGATAATAAACATTTGGTAATTTTTTGGAATAAATCTGAGAGGTCATGAATCACAGGCGTGACACTCTCTCAGATTCTTGCTCTTAACACTGATTTACCCCCCAAAAAAAAAGGGGGTAAAACACCCCCTTGGGAACATTCGAATGCAACCACAAGAGGAGGTGCACAACTAGACCATCCTCAGAGCCTACATACCAAGCTAGAAGCTTCTACGACATATAGTTTTTGAGTTATGCGACACACATACATCCGCACATACGTACATACAGCCATCACGAGAAAACTCGTCGTAATTAACTCGGGGGTGGTTGAAAAGTATTTTTCGGCTGCTTATATGTTGGTAGGTACATATGCACGTGCTGACAGGTCGAAAAAACTACTGAACATTTATTCGGGAGTGAGCAAAATCAAAATTTAGACTCAAATTTGAGTGATTTTTTTTTCGCGATCACAATACTTCCTTTACTACGTAAAAGGAAGTAAAAAAAGAAGAAGAAAAAAACACACTAAATAATTATACTACTGGTTAAAAATAATAATAAAAAAAAAACACCTTATTTTTTCAGCACTTCTGCTTTATTATTTTAAAGTTTTTCTAAGAAAAAAAATACTGTGTTTAATTTCTATGGTACTAACAAGTTTCTGTTACAATGCATACTGGTGTGCAAATTTTAAGCACAAAGCCAATTCTAAGCAGATAATCAAGAAATTGCAGAAAATGGGCTTTTGCGTTCATTACTTTGAAAACGCAATTTAGAAGAAACTTGATGTTTAGGCAAATGTCACGAACACGATTTCTCAGATTATTTCTCGTGGAGTTATGCCAAAAAAGCCACTTGTTGCCCAAGTTTTGCACACCAGTGTATAAAAGAGCAACATCAGCTCAAATTCAGCTTCATATTATCTGGAGAAAAGGATACTACTTTCCCTTGATTTGTTAGAGAAATATAGTAAAATCATTACGTTTACTTTGCTAGCAGGTAATTGAACATATTTTATGTAACTGCAACCATATTACATAACTTGACCTCTCACATTATTGCAAAAATTTGACTAAGAGTCTTCATTCTCAGTACTGCGATTGAAACTGAATATCTTGATGATCTTGAGGTATACTAGATTTACAAGAATTCAGTTGCTGTCATGTAAATAATAATACTTTAAACTTAATCAAATATTTAGACATTCAATGATACAGTAAATTTATTTGAATACATATGAAATATGTCACCTAATTTAGCGTAACATGTCTCCAATAGCGTATCTTGCAGCCATGTCAGGTGTTTACGTGACCCACCCTGCACTAATGTTCGCAGAAGAGTAGGTATATTTTCATCAAAATCAGGAACTTGAGTTAGTTCTTTCTCCTGATTCAATTCATTGCACAATTTCTGAAATACAAAAAAAATAAATAAATAAAAGATGAGGCTAGTCAAATGTCGATTAGCTGCATTTTAAGGGTAAAAATCTTACGCCAAAAAGACAAAAAAAAAAGAAAGAAAAATATATTGTGAATAACTTAAGTTGAAAACGAAAGTAAGCACAAATTGTTCAAGAATAACTGCAAATAGAAATTTTATGGCTTTAGTAGAGCCCTAGAATCAGTGCTAAATCAAAACAGCACAGTTGTGAGAGAATCTAACACCAATTAACCGGCAACAGAACTGACACAACTCAAAAATTTGAAAATACGTTCTGATATTCATTTAAAATCTAAGTTTTATGCTCTTTTTATGTACAAAGCTTGCAAAATGTTATGTTACGTAGTTGACGCATCGTGCGTCGCATTACCAGCGAATTAGTTTTCCTCGAATAGAAGGCAATGGCATAGTCAGTTGCTGGTCAACTCGTTTGCATTTTTATACGTTTTGTATCAATAGTCACTATAAAAATGTCATGAAATTAAAATGTTCATCTGAATAATATTTATTTGAATCCAACTTATATTTATGCCCTTTTCAAACTAAAACCACCTTTTCAGAAAAACATTTTTAATGTTTAGCTTAGTTAGAACCATCCTAATATACTTACCATGGTTTCTTCAAACTTCTTCCGCTTTTCAGATGTTATAATGCCTTTGAATTGAAGTTTTGAAAGAATCTAAAACAAGATTGTATAACATGTAGAGTAGCTGTTTTCAGAACCGTAAACACACAAAAAAAAAAACCCTGTTCAGCAATTTTTATTGAGGGAAGTTCTTGCAAAGCTATTTAAATTAATGTTCATCCAATATGGTAGAATCATAATCGCAGAACTCAAAGTAATTTTTCTCAACAAAATTTTTTTAAATTAGCAATGTTACATTAAACAACGAAATATTCATGATAAGATTTACTGTCAAATTCAATCATTGCCTTATTGTATACGTTCTATCTCATTCAATAAAAGAAAAAGCATAACTGAAGGTTGAAAGTTTCAACTTGCTTCTGTATTCAAATTAAAAGATACATTTGAGTCTCTTTCCTTTAATTTACTATCGAAGATGATGCGCTTACTTTTTATTGCATAATAATAATAATAATTACAGGCTTTTAACAGTGCTAAATACAGTGAACTCTTACTTATACACCGCCTCATTTATGCGCCTTTTTCACTTATACGACGATTTTCAATGGTTCCAGCACATTCCATAGCAAAATAATGATAGTATCATTCGTTTATGCGTCGCTCTAAAGATAAATGTTTCACTTATGCGCCGAATTTTTCGTAAAATGTAAAAAAATTTAATTTAATCTCTTTGAAAAATAAGCATGTTTCTTCACTTTCCTCTTTAACCTTTCGCCTTTATTGCTCAGGGAAGGCCTTTTTCCGTATGAACTAGAGTTCGGAGAGGGACACATATCTATTTTGTATCGTTTTAAAGGGAACACTTTGTGATTAAGTGTGCTACGATTTTTGTTTTTCTCTTTATCATTGTAGTTACGTTTTGCCGAACCATAGTAATATGTCTTTTTTCAAAAGAAACATTCTTATTTATGCTCTCATTAGAACTTATGTTGTGTTTTAGACCTTTAAATAGTCTTGTTCACTTATACGTCTCTCTCACTTATGAGCCTTTTTCTGTTGGTCCCTTGGGCCGGCGCATAAGTGAGAGATCACTGTATTACTTATATCTGTGGAGGTTATTTATAAGTACTAAAATGTCATTACCATCTACTGCCTTTTATCAGAATTTCTGTTTTTCATGGTCTCGGTAGACAGCAAATAACGAAAGGAAAGGAAGAAAAGAAAGGAAAAAAAAAACCTAAAATGTTTCTCTGAAATAGATTTCTAAATGCTTCATGTATTCTAATTTGAGATCTAACTTTAATTTTGCTTGATCGTACACATTAATATCTAGTGCTGTTCAATAAAGAAGGAGAGTAAAAAAAAAAAAAAAAACATAATTATGTAAACTAATCCTTCAAATATTGATGGCATTTTTCAAATTGGTCCCTATTACATAAAATACAATTGTTAGATATCTTTTCATGTGTTCAAAGATATGCTGGAAGCCGTTTTTGAATTCATCTTCCAAAATTGCTCCCAAAACTTTTTCCCTTGCCTCTGAAGGAGAGAAAAGCCTTTCCGAAGGTGTTTTTTCTACTTTGGAGACATTAAGAAGTCGCTAAGAGCTAAATCAGAGCTACATGGAGGACGAGGTACAACAAATAAACCTCCACACCCGCATCCTTTTCATCGGGAATGAGCAATTTTGGAACAATTTGCGCATAAACGCGTGTCCCCTGCAGCTTTTCATACAACAAAGTTTAAGCGGAAAGAAATGGAATGGTAAGTTTTTGCGAAAGTTCTTTCAACGTAAATCGATGATCTTATCACTCTGAAAGCATCGATGTTGACGTTTTTTTTTTTTTCAGTTTGAAAAGTTACTGGAGTGCAAGATTGCCCTTCCTTTGAAACTGATTCTCTCCAATCTTTAAACAATTTGAAACAATATCTAGCTATGCTATCGAGAAGTGTACACTGCCCGTCAACTTCATGTAACATCATATATGCGTGGGCAAGGATTAGTTTATATAATTGAAGGGTCAGGGGGAAAAACCACGGTAGTCACATTTGATTCATTTTGAGAAAAACGAAATTTAAACTTTACGAACTCATAAACTACCCCAGTATACTTGTTCTAAAATGACAATAATACATGGACTACAGTGTTTTTTTGCGAATATTGCATATAATAAACGAAATTACACTTATTTTTCTAACAGGTGGTAGCATCAGTTTAAATTCAACAAAAAGTGGACTGCCGTGTTTTTTCCCCCTGACCCTTCAATTATGTTTTTTTTTTTTTTTTTTGAATTCTCATTCATTATTGATCAGCCCTAGATATTAATGAGTACAATCAAGCAAAAATAAAGTTAGATTTCAAATTAGAATACATAAAGCATTTAAAACGCGTATCGCTTCCATTTTTCAGTAAGCGAAAACAAAACTATATGTACGTGTATGGCTGCTAAGGCCATATTAATGAAGTCATGACCCTTAAATTTTAGCCTTATTTTTACTTGGGATGCAAAATACATCACTTTTTTCGGAGTATTGTCCAAATGCAGTAGGATATTTAACATTTAAGCCAAAAAACTAAGCTACGTTAAAATACATATGAATGTGAAAAATATAAAATTGTTATTTTTCAACGTGATTGAAAACAAATCAAAAACAAAAGTTAGTTTACCAATAACACTTCACTGCATTCTAGTAAAGATAAGTCTTTCGATTCATTTCATTTTTGGAGCATAGAAATCCTGTAACTTTTATAATACACATTTTGCAAACTGCTTTCACTCCTGCTGATTTTCAAAACACAGCTGTGGAAAAAAGTTGCTTTGTTGTTGCGCTTATTCCGTTTACTGCTTCCTTAACCGCGTGCCGTGGCAAAGAAGAATCACATTATCTGAATGCTATCGTTCATTTGAAAGTGCATTATGGTCAAAAAGTTCTAGGGGTTTTTAAATTTTTTAACACTAAAATTTAACAATGAAGACCTTATTACACACACACACACATACGGAACAAACTTTTAAATAATAATAATAATATTGGATAAGTAACTGAAAAGCATTTAATATTAATTATGCTCAAATAATAGAAACATAAAGTTTCAATTCGTAGTACTATATATTTTTTTTCAAACATTTTAATTCAGTATTACTAGTAATTTACATAAGAATCAAGGCTAGAATTTTTATTGAAATTTATATACTTTTTATAAACTTCAACAATCTTACCAACCATACCAAGTTAGCCGCAGGAACTCAAAGCCGAAATCTAAAAAAGTTCATACAAAACTTGATTGAATGAATAAGTTGCTTTTTTCAGCATAAAAAATAAAATAATGTAAAAATTTTGTTCAATCCATTGAATTGACTCGCCCAAAATGCTTTAGCAGCCTTTTTGAGCAAGCTGAATTCAAATGAACTAAAATATAAAAGTCACCTGTAAATTTATTTGATTTTTTTCAAGATATTGATTTGCATTTTTTGTTGAAAAGTAGAGCTATTAATGTAGATAATTATGATGTGAAGGTTTAGTAATATGGCAGTACTAAAAATTAAATGAAGAATATAAGTTAATCACAACAGGATATATCTAAAAATATAATATAATATGATTTAATTACAAGTGTGAATTAGCTTCTAAGAGCAACTTAACTTATTTTAAAAAGAAAAGTATCTTATAAAGAAGATCATCATATAATGAATTAAACCTTAAATTTGAAAAATATAGATCATTGTCATTATTGTCAACTGATGATTATTGGGAACATTAAAGGGAAAAAATATCGCCAGGCAACATAGTTTTAAGTATAGGTGGTACTTGCATCTTGCTTTGAGATTGAAGTATGCTCCGAAATCCTAGAAACTGGATCTTTATCTTGTTCAAATTGCAGAAACCACCAAAGCAGTTCATCATCATCTTCGTCTAATAAGCCTTCATTATCATCAGAACTAGAACTGCTTGATGATTCACTTATGACATCAAAAGAATAAAAGCTCATTAAAAATTCTGAATATAAAACAATATCGATTGTTAATGCTGATAGAACTTAGAGCACTTGGAATTAGGGGGAAAACCTCTAACACAAGAATTTAATACATCAAGTTTTAGTCACATCTTAGTAAAAATATAATTAATTCTATAAACTTTCCATTTAGGTGGAGTCATGACTATACAAGTAAGTAGGTTATAAGTAAGAAAGTATAATATGACGTTATTCATTGAAAAACGTATACGAAAAAACAATTTCCCTCTAGAATCCTATCGCTGGCTTTGAGGCATAGAACCTTGCATCGAGTAGATGCAGGATAGAGTTGCTTTTCCAAATCGCGAGAATGGAACAGGTTTTTGCTTGATTGTCCCGTGACATCTCACCCTTCTGCCGAATTTCGGTGCAGTTCCAGTTGGAATGCTATTTATTATTTTTGGTGAAAAATGTTTGTTATCGAGTTGACATGCTTAGAAAGGGCCGGATACATGGGAGGGCCGATCACCCCTTCCTTGAGGGACTTGTTACTGGTAAATTTCCAATATCGAAGCTCAAAAAAGGCATTTTTAGATTGTCGTTGATGCTAGCAGAAGGGAGGCTTAAGATCTCACCTCAGGGTACATTTCGCAACTGAAGTTCAAAACATATAAGGTCAACATTTGTAAACCGAGATACGTAGTAAAGGTTACGAAATAAAATCAACGGCCCCTCTCTTGAAACATTTCGAGATCCGTCTTTCTGTTTAGACCAATACTAAGGAAGGCGCCCCAATGAGTTATCGTTCTAATTTAATGGAAAGACCTGTCACGTAACAATAAAGTGACAGGCCTTCTCAGAGATTTCCTCGATTCCAAAAAGAATTTACTTTCTCGACTAAAGTATTGAATTAGAGTTTGCAGATCCGATTTTTCACTTCATACACACTATTCAACCGCTTTTCGCAAAGAAAAGGTGGCTAATAACTGGTAAAGGTGAAAATCAAACAGTACAAGGTTTGAGCTGTATGCAGGATAGGATGATGCAAGTTTTTGGTGTAATTTCAATTTCTTGGATTTTTGTGATTTGATAGAGTAGACTCGAAATGACCGTGCTTAGCAACGATTTTTGAGGACGCCATGGGATGTTACAACGACTTTCAAATTTCTGTGTTTCCCATTCAGGTACTCCATTTTTTATTTCCGATTGTGATCCTAAGCAAAAGTTGAAGTTCTCGGGAGTTTGGCCATAAGATTGAAAAATAACTCAAACAATTTAAATAATTTTCAAAATTTAATCAAAATTGTAATTAATAACAAGGCTGAGCCCTGTTTTACAAAATTAGGGTTCTGCGCAGAAAATGAATTACACATGAGGGATATACGGCCTTCAAAGGGGGGAAAATAAACCATCAAGTATTTGCTCATTAACTCATAATCTAAACTTCCTAATCTTCTAGAAGAGATATTAGACAATTTTAATAACATTTTAAAAATTTAGTTTTCTTTTTAATTCTGATTTGTCTGAGAATGAATAGCATTTTGAATTATGTTATCTCACGTAAGTTGTTTTGCTTAAATATATTTGCAATTTTGTGCAATTGTTCTAGATTTATCTTATATTTCAATTCCAATTTTTATTGTAATCTACAATAACGTAAAAATAAATTTAAACAAACGTGGTGTTTACAATCTCAAAAGCCAAATTTTGTGACTTTTTTGTGACTTTTAAAGAAGTATCTGTACGGGATAATATGGTTTTAAATCGATAAAACAGATATTTATAAAAGTTATGATGTTTCGGGCTGATATTATACTTTCCTACTTTAAAATAAACCTCCTCTTAACAAATTGAGAGAAGAAGAAGAAAAAAAAACTACTTACGAAGTTTTACAAAACGACCTGACAATTAAATCAAAATACATCCCTGCCAAAGGCTTGCTCTTCTGGTTTTTAAAGTAAACTCTTCTTAAAAATCACAAGAGATAATTCTATGCTAATTTCTTAGATCGAAATCCAACCAATCGGAAAATTAAGATCCCACTCGTATACGATGATAACGACCAAATGTAACACTCAGCTGAATAGTTTTTTTTCCATGTGAGGGGGAGGGGATCTTAATCCTCCGAGACTGTTTCATTACTTTCGGGGCAGATTTTCAAATTCGTAACGTTGCTTAAGTAAGACATCACTATTCATGAAATGGTAAACGTTAACATGAAAATTGCAAAAAATATAAAGACAGAGTGAACTTTATCATTCTCCAGGGTTTTACCATTGAATTTTACCCTATCACCTGCGCCTGGGTTCAATAAAAGGCGAAAGTGATTTTCTATAGATCTTAGAAAAAATGATCAAACGAAAGATTTTGACACCACCACTTGAAGAACCGCTACATCCAGAGACTTTCTTGACCTTTAGGCACTCCATAATAAAGATAGCCACTACTACACAAAGAAGAGTTCAGCAAAATATACCTAATTCTCTTTTTAGGTCATGTTTTTACGGGTTTAATTTGGTCAGAAAATAGGGTAAATTTTCAAAATAAACATTACTGACAACGAATTTTCAAAATAAGCGTTAGTTATAGTAAGAAAAAAGTATTTAAATCACACTAATTTAAATAACGTGATGAAAAATTATAGCAAAAAATAGTTAATTTACTAAACTTTTAAGAGGAGACGAAGTGTTTGAAGCGAATTCAAAACAAAAGTACTTTACAAGTTCCTAATTTTCAATACCTTGGTTCCCGTTCTTTAGTACTTTCAGCTACATCAATAGTTTCCACAACCATTAGTCTCTTCTTTTGCAAAGCAAATTTGTTTAATATGTATATAATCAAGTCTTCCTGATACTGAAACAGGATAAAATACAGACAATGAGAAACATATACACTGCTCAAAACAATTAAAGGATATATTGCAAGTTTAATATAAAATAAAGGTTCAAGAAGAAATTCTAAATGTATTTGGGTCTGAGAGTTGTCGGTTTGTCCATCCTGTTGTGGGTCATCCAATGTTGTCCACCTGTAGTCAAGCAACTGTTGACAATGAAGTTCTATCATGGTTTGGGGGAAGTTTTGGTTGTGGCACAGTTGGTGACATTGTAAAAATGGAAAGAATCATAGACTCCAAACCATATCACGCCACTGTTGTGTTAACACATTTCCCTCTGGCACTTACCGTATTAGTCTTGGATCTGTTTTATATGCAGATAGCGATTCGAAACCTACTTCCAATTTGTGTAGAAAGCATGTTTAATTCAAAAACGCCAACAAGTATTCCAAAACATTTTTTGGCTGCTTCTAAGTCTGTTTTGATTGAACCTTACAACCTTATTGAACAACTCAGAGTTCAGCTGGACAGATGCAACAGGAACATAATATTATAAGACAAAATCATGTTTGGGAAGTGATTCAATTTAGTTGAAATGATATTGGATCCAAAATTTTGGATTAACCAGCTATTATAATGACCCACTCGTGTGTGTGGAGGGGATCGCTTCTGAAGGTATAGTTTTTTTTATGAAGGAGATATTTAAGACAAAATTCTGATGTTTATGCCAAAGTATGTCGTGAAATATGTTTTCTTTTCCTTTTTTGAGCAAAAGATTATTTTAATGCGAGAATATACTGTCGGCCCCGCTTAATCGGATAACAGATAAACGAATACCCCGCTTATATGAATAAAATATCTCGGAACTAAATATTTCCTATGTCACAGATTCACATGTTAACGATCTCCGCTTAATCAAATACCCCGCTTAATCAAATTTTTTTTTTTTTTTTGGAACTGACAGTATTCGCTTAAGCGGGGCCGACAGTATTTCTTTGTGTACTTCTTGGTAAAAAAACCTGAAAAACCAGGGCCAAATTTTGAAATTAACGAGCAGTACTGAACAGATTTAAAAAACATTTTTTTTTCGTTTCAGCTTCTTAATAATTTTCAATCTTCAGATACCAGTGTATTTTGAAGGTTTAAAGTTATTTCAATGAATCTTGGAAATTTTGAACATAACTCACATGATCCAACTCTACATCATTCTGGAGAAGATCAGAAAATGACTTCAGTATTGAAGAGTCAAGTAGTAAATGAGAAGAATGAACATCTCCTGCTATGTGGTGAAACATGGTGAATATGCATTCATTCACTAAAGAACTGGAAAAAGAAAATATATTTATGCATACACATAAATTTATATACATACAATAACATTCTTTTAAAACTTTTTGGGGTATTTCGATTTACAAAGAAAATGGTATTGTAATCAAAACATTAGGCATGTTGCACCAGTATTTTAATTTACCATGTATTAGAGTTGCACCTTAGCAAAACATTTTTCATCATTTACAGGAAAAAGTAAGTAATGAATATCCGCTCTACATGAAAAATTAACGGTTGATATCTTTACTGAGAAATTAAAACTTTACTTTCAGTTTTGTTAATAAAATCACTATAATAGTTTTTACCTGTTAGTTCTGAAATTCTGCAAAAGCTTCCCATAACATTTCATGATAGTAGGTGTAGAAAATCTAAGGATACAGGCAAAGATTTATTTAGATTAAATGTTGATCTGAATCTTGATAAAAAAAAGAACACGCTGCGAGCTCAATAACATAAGTTAGGACATATGAAAGTAAATTTAGGGAATAAGTTTAACATAGTATAACTTACTGTTTCAAATGCTCCAAAGTATTAACTCTCCTAGGCGCCCAACAAAGTTGAGAATTTTTCTCTGACAGAGTGATGATTTGATGATTGATGATCACTACATCTTCCAGATATCTCTTCATGTTAGCTATAGGGCAATTTCGGAGCAAAAGAAGAGGGACAAGTCTTAAATCTTGAAGTCCAGCAAGCATTCCTAAATTAATGAAGAAGAAAAACTTACAATACGGGGAGGAAATGCAAAGTGATACAGAAAGGCCGAGTGGCATCAGAGATTTTAATTTCTAAATCAGAATGAGTCAAAAATCTGCTTTGAAATTTAAAGAGATACTCACTGCATAAAGAAAAAAATGCAGATATGTTATAAGGCATTCTTTAAAAATAAAATTTGAATTTCTTGGGGTCTAATTTATTAAATGCAGTTTCAATAGCGAAATTTTAAATTGGCGTAATAGACAGCTTGCCTTGGGCTACAAAGTTTCGTTTTTGAATTTTTTTCACTGCCTTTGATTATGTTCTAGTAGGAATTACATAAAGGGGAGCGTCGCGAATAATCATTTTTTTTCTGCTGTGTCCATGAATACTTAATCTTTTCATCTTTCCAATTTCAGCACGTAGTATTATACAAAAATTAATATCGAACCTGATAGGGGCCAGTGAACCAGTGAGGATCCTTTTTTGGTTAAGATCATTCCATTCGGGAAGGCATGTCTAAAACTAAATATGCGAATTGAATTTTGACATTTTTAAAAATTCACTCATTGCAGCCTACACATACAGTGAGGTGTAATTGTACAAAAAGTACTTTTTGGACCTGAAATACAAAAGTATCGTGAGTAAGTGAAACACCGAGGTTACTTAGTCCTCAATTTGTCTACTGACAAATTTTAATTTCTGTCGACTGAAGCTTGCCGACGTAAGTTAATATCATCAACGACACTCTTGCACAAATATGATGCACAATTGTTTTCCTGCAATTTATTCAGGCGATACCAAACTAAAGTATATCTATGGTAAAGTTGATGACGTAGACAATAGTAGAGTTGAAAAAAACTGAGCAACTACGCACCAGTTCAGAGCACTCTACCAATTAGTGATTAAACACTAAAAAGCTACCATTTTTCAACACATATTATAAAATTAAATGTTTGCAGTTTTGATTTCATGAGCAAAATCAAAATATTTATATAACATAATTAGATCTTAAATCCATCAATTACACAGTGTAGATAATGGATTTCAGATGCTACATATCAAGTTATGACTCAAAGTATGGTCAAAATTATCACACGTCAAGTATAGTTTATTTCTGACTCTTGAGATTTTTCACTAGAGAAACAGCCAAATTCTACTGTTCCTTCATAATATTGTTTGGCAGAGATGTCAATGTATTGTGGGATGCCTTTTGTACATACATTGGGAACCTCTGATCCACACGTTTCTAGCATTACATTCATATTTCATATTAAAAATTATTCCAACAATATCAGCAAGACAGTTATGTTTTTTCTTTAATACAAACTTATATGAAAATTATACTGTGAATCTTAAACACACGTTTTTTCCTTTTTGATATGTTTCTTCTATATTTATAAGGAAGAATGAGCTTGTGTAGGGCTATTTTTAACAGTTTATTTATTTATTCTTAAATTTTATTTAATTAATTTATTTATTTATAACGTGTTTTTTAAAGTTTTCATGTCATGACGATTTAAAGAACAGAATGAACTATACTTACCACACAAATAATTGAAGAAAATTTTTTCTCTTTGAGAAGTGATCTTTTTTGAGTATATGTCAATTACATTAAGCACCTCTTTTAAAGCAGCGACGATTAAGCTCAAACTAAAAACAAAAAAAGGAAATAAGTAAATCCATTTTAGCAAAATTCAGAGGAAAAAAAAATACATTTGTCTTTCAGAGTTACCATTGTAGATTTATCACAATAGTCTAACTACAAATACTATATAGTAATTTGGAATCAAAGCTACTTAACGTAAGCAAGCAAAATTATTTTTTATTGTGACAATAAGCATTTGTAATAGGCATCTGAGAACTGAACTAGTTCTCTCACAGCTCTCATGTTATGTGCTAAGCTTTTTGAGCCGATGAAGAGGCTTCATTGTAGCCTTGAAGTAGCTATTTACGGTACTTTCTACATAATTTGTGCTTTATTTAGTTTTTAACTTACAAAGCTCATTTGATCATTTTTAATTTATCTCCTCTTGTGTGGCTTTCTTTTCTTGCAGAATGATTATAGTAAAATTCAATTTGGGATTTTGGTTAGAGTAAGAGCATTTCTTACTCAAGGACGTCTGAGAATACTATACCCCAAATAAATATCTAGTGTCTTTGTCTTTCCCATTAACATTGGTCCCATAAGCATTGGACAAGATGCCGGTCTGCCTTGCACCACGCAATGTTTCTTAATCATGTAAATTATTTAAATACTTAGTTTTTTTAATAATGAAACGAATTAAATTTATTGAAAATATGTTATTTAGGGAGGGGAGGGGAAATGTTAATGTGGGGAAATGCAAATTATTCACAAAAGGATGATAACTTACTGAACAGCTATATATTTTGCTAATTTCACATTTGTTTTTGAATGTAACTCCATATTCTCAGAAGTTGAGACACATTCATTTACCAGAAAACTGATGACATCAATGGAAAGAATATCACTGAAAAATCAAGCATTTAATTAACAATTAAGTGAAATTTTAAAGCAATATCTTAAAAGGCAATTTTCAAAAATTCTTGAAGTATTACCTTAAATGATCATAGTTTAGGTGAACAGCTGCAGCAAGGTGCACGAAATAATTAAATATCCAAAAAAAGAGTGACTTATCAATAGTCTCGAAACTTTCTTCAATAATTAACTTCTAAACATATGAAAGAATAAATAAATAAATAAAATAAAAGAGAAAACAGTTACATTACAATAAGACATTTCAATACCTGCGTAGAAAAAAATAACATGAAACAAATATGAATCAAAAAAGTCTTCACATGAAACATTTTAACATTTTATATAATTCAAGCACTTTCAAAGAACGCATATTTAGCTATGTATTTACGCATAACCACCAAGACTAAATATAAGAAAAAAAAAGCATTAGATGTGGGAAAAGAGCCAATATTTAGAAAAGTGCCAATTTGAAGTTGGAGTTTTCTGGAAAAAAAATTTTTTTGCAGAAAAAAACTAATATTGGATTTTAAGTCTAAATTGGGTCTAAATGCAAGAAAATAAAAGGGGGGAGGTCAAGGAAGTTATTTACCCCCTCCTGAGATTACTCACTTTTAAGCCGTTACAGATCTGATGAATGTTACAGATCTGATGTTAATATGAGCTACATATTTGAGTTTATGCTTTCAGTCTTCGTTAACATCTCTAAATATGATATCATTTCCTTGCATTTTTAACATAGATTTAAGATAATTATATTAAAATATATATATTAGGCTAAAAAATCAAATTTCATTTTAAAAAAGCATTTCTTGGAAATAAAAATGAGCGATAAGGTTTTTAGATAAAATAAATTATGAGATTACCAAATCCAAGCTAATAAAACATTTGTTTTGTTTTGAAACAACACACAACTTCAACTTTTTCAACACACAACTCTGCTGCTTGCTTTTCTTTAATTAGTTGCAGGAAATTTAATTTCTTGATCAGAAATTCAAATTTGGCATGCTAGTTATTATCTAGTTATTTAACGAAGTTATGAGAAATTGAAGCACCTAAAAAAAATAATAATAAATAAATAAATAAATAAATAATAATAATTAATTAACTTAATTTCTGCAGTGTCAATTTTTCTTATTTTACTAACTTCTATTGTTAGGTCATACAAACCACAAATGAAGCAATTGTACTAAAACTCATTGCTTTTCATTTTTTAAGAACAAAAATATTCAATATATATGGCTAAAACCTATGATTTTTGCTTTTTATAATTCTGAAACGTGTGAGTTAGTTCTGTAACATATTCGCTGTTTTTCAATGTTACCGCTCTGACTGTTACCGATCTGACAAACTGACAAAGTTTTTTTTTAATTTCCGAGTCGATTGCACTAAACCAAAATCAAACACGTGGTTTTTTCACTTGTAATAAAGGACTATACTTATATATAAAATAATTTTTAAAATAATAAAAACTGCGCATTTTAGAGCGTGTTACCGATCTGATGACTCAAATGACACATTTTATAAAATCACTTTAAAAAATCTTACCTACAATTTTAGATGCAGAAATGCAAATTTTTAATTACGATTCGATAAAACATCCCACCAGGTACTCAGTATCACGTGGTATAGGTGCAGGAAATGATTTTGGAAGCCTAAACATAGATCGGAAGTTATTGTTACCACTCTGACGGCGGAACTTGGGACACGCTTATTTCGCACCGGCTAGAAAATCAGGAATCGATTAAAACAAAAATGAAGTAAAATATTAACAAAGGGGTAAAAATAGAATCGTTTTTTGTACAAGTGCGTTTTTTTTGGGAAGTTAGAAAGTGCGCATGACCTGTTTGCATGCTAAGCTTTGCTACTTGGGACACGTTACCGATCTGATTTTTGATGTATAAAAACAATATTTTCTGAAGAAAAAAATATTTTTTTTCCTGGTGTTATTAGATGAAATGAAAGCAAAACTTATCTTCTTTCTGGGGAAAATTATTTTTTTAACTAGTTATTGAAATACTAGTGAAAATTCACTTGGGACTCAAATTGGCACTTTTCTAAATATTAGCTCAAAAATAACTACTGGTGATGAAAAAAGGACCAAGAAAATATGAAACTTAAAAATACACACACTTTAATTTACAGGGTTTTGTGCTAGATTTAGCATGTTTAATCCAGAAGTATAAAAATAACAACCAACATTTTATTTCAACCGATATATGTAGGCTTTATGCAAAAATCAGCTACTCAAAAAAAAAAAAAAAATTAAAAAAATAAATAAATAAATAAAAATAAAAAGAAAGAAAGAAAAAGAAAGAAAGATTTAAGAAAAAAATCAAAATCTCACTAAAGTTGAAAATGGAATTAAAATTTTACCGAAATGTTATCGTTGATATTTAAAAGCACACTAGAGAAGTTCGTACAAGTTTAAGAAATACACTCTAATACGCTGACATTAGGCCCGTCATTTCAACTTTTTCTAGGTGAGGGGGGGGGGGGGGTAAGGGTGTATACACAATGTACATTCTACCAAAAAATGGCGAAACCACGGCCTTTTAAACGTAAATACATTGAGTACCCAAAGTTAAGGGGGGGGGGGGCAATTAACCCACCCTGACCTCCCTAAATGACGGGCCCGGCTGACATATAATTTTGAACAATAGTTAGCAATTGTATTTCTCCTTAAAAGGTGTAATTGACTGCGAGCTCAAAGTGGTGGAAGTCACAAAACGCTGCTCTTCATATCTCGGCGAACATTTGTCGTTTTAATGTCAAACTTTTGTGGTCTAACTGTGTTTTTCTGTTTGGTACTTCCCTAAATATAAATGAGAAGACAGGAATTATATAAAAACTTTGGTTTCGGATATTTTTACTTAATTATTTTTTCTCTTCGAACTTTTTATTTCTTAACTCCGCACCTTATTTTAGCCATTTTTGCAATTGAAAGTTATGTACCTAAAACTAACGGTTAGCGAAAATAGATGTATTACAGGTAAAGCGGGGACGCGCTGTATTTTTGTTAAAAAAATGTAATAACATAAAGTAATATCACTCTCTTTATCTTAAAATGTATTGCACGTCATTGTCATCTAGTATTTAGTTCAAAGAAATTGCAAGTCTGAAGCGCTCTCTGTTGTTCACTATTTTTAATGCTTGATGAAACACTAAAAAATAAATAAATAAATAAATAAAGGCTAATGCTCATATATACTTTAATACAGAATCTAGTTCGCCGCAACTGAAAAACTAATCATATCAAAACTTAAGAATATCGACAACATTTTGATACCGAAAATTCCCTAATGAAATTTGAAGCAACAAATTCAAACACTACAAAGCAAAATTTAATATTGCAATACCTTTATGTCCATTATTAGTTGAGAAAAACCACTGTGCATGAAACTCATAGTAAATTCCTTCAAAATATTCCTTCAAAGTTAAAGAAAAATGTCATGAGAAATTTGTATAGAATAATAATATGAAAGATATTACTGTCAATAACATTAGAAAAGATATAAAATTTGCTTTATTTATTCAATTTGAAGTTTAAACAAAATGAAAAGCTAGATAGATTTAAGGGAATTTTTGTCAACATATTATAAATAACTCACCTTAAATCTTCATCAGATGGAGCAAGTGCTGTTTCATCAAGTAAGGTAAACATACTATTTCTTTTCTCCCATAAAGGGTATCTAAATCTTCTTTTTGAAGAGACCAGATTTGCAGAATCCAGACAAATAGAAGGAATGCAACCATTACTACGCCTAGGACTTTTACCTCTGTAGAAGACGGGAGGATGACTTCGTTGCTTAGTGTTTTTTAAAATATCTTCATTACTTGAATCGCTCTCAGGAATTTTAGGTTGGTTTTGAGCACTCCTCATTTTATGAAGCTTGGAATTTTTGATTGCTTTTCTATCGGTAAAGTTATCTTCTGATGGTTTATCCCGAAAATCAGCCGAACTTCCACCCAGACTCATACTTAGGACAGTATCGTTATCTGTAAGTTCTACCTTCGCAGTGTCTTTCGAAAAATAATTACCTTTAATTTTTTTATGAAGGGGTGATTCAGAGCTGCTTGAGCTCTCCGAGTAGTTTTCATTTTGGTCATGGTTGTTTCTTGATGAAATGCGGTGCTTTGTTTTACCAAAAAATATATTTTTAGGAGGTGCAGGGGGCGAAGCTTGATTAGTTGGAGCTCCATCCTCTTCAGTCAATTGCACTTTTTGAAGTTTAGTTTGTATGCCATTATAACAAACAGTACTGTCATTACAGCAAGCTGCAAATTTCTCCGAAGAATCCATTTCATGGTTATTTAGAGAATTTTCTTGGTGATTATGTAAAGAACTGTCAGATACTGGATATCCAGAATCGCTGGTGCTAATCATTTTACTTGGTTCACTACTCATTGATGCTGATGAATTTTTTGATCCATCACTTACTTCGTCCTCTTCAGAACTATCAGATGGCGAAGAAATAGTGCCTAGTGCTTGGTGAATCTTAGATACATTCTAATAAAGCATGAAAAATTATTAATAGACAAGAAACATTGATCCAGAACTGTATTAGGAGAAGTAAAAACAACACTAATGCAAGAAAACAAAAAAGTTTTGAAAAAATGGACATTACGAAAAAACAAATAATATTTTTCCGAACAATGTTTCTAATTCTGTATTGCAAAGAAATTTACTCTTTAACTTGAATAACTTGAATAATAAGAAAACAATAAACTTAATGCATAGGTAGGTGACTAGCTCAGTGTTGAAACTGAAAGATTTTTTTTCTATGGAAGCGATCTGATTCATAAATAATTCACAAGGTGCACAAGCCATACACTGTCCGCCCAGGCGGATTTATTTTCATTGTATAAGTTAGAAAACAAGATTATGATCAAAAGTTAAATTTAGCAAACGATAAATGGAAATGTAGCAGTAGAATAAGTCTATTTAATTTATTTATTTGTTGTTGTTAGGACGAACATTTCAAAAAGATATCTGTCAGCTATATATTTTTAACTTTACTGTTGAGCAAACAGATAAGTGAAGATACTTAAAATGTTTGACACAGAAAAATTGGAGAACCATTTTCCAAAATTAAGTAAATACTTTTCTGAATTAGAGAATTGGAATTGTTAAATAATAGGTTTTAATACGAAAACTGCTTTTAATTTGTTGGTTTAAAATTATATTCTATATTAAATACTATTCTGAAACCGATCCCGATATTGATAATAGTGACGATTTTAATGATTTCGACAGAAAAGTTGGTTGATTATACCAATCAGTAATAAATGACGACGTACATGATTGTTTAATGTGGGAAGTTTTTTTTTAAAAAAAAGAAAAAAAACTCCTCTAACATTTTTAAATCTAAATTAAGAGTAAAAGTATAAAATGTACTTAAATAAAAAATATATTTTTTTAATCAGATATTTTCCCAAATTCCATATTTCTGTAATTAATTTTACCTGCCTACATCTGTGGTCATTTTATAATGATCAATGTATCATGACGAAGCACTAATTTTGTAATGAAAACTAAATTCATTAGTTCTGAAGTTGAAAAAAAAAAAAAAACATTTTTTTCAGAACGAGAAAAAAAGTACCGTAAAATGGGGTGTATAGGAACAGCGGGGTCAATCGGAACAAAACTTCCCAACCGTACAAAGAAATTCTTCATAAATATACTATTGGGTATTTTTCGCCATGAATTTTTTTTTAGAAAGGTAAGATCATAGGAAGTAGGAAAAAAATACTTTTGTCAATCTGGCAACGCTACTGGCTTCTAAAGAGGGCTGCACGTTGAATGCTAGAAAACATCACATTTTCATAGACTGCAAAACTTCATATGCAAGAACAAACCTTCTTATATTTAAAAACTATGAGTGGTATGTTTCAATTATACATGTATCTGAACAACAGAATACCACATTAGAATTTACATTTTTTATAAATTGTGTCATAAAAGTGAAGAATTCTGAAAAATGCCATGGGAAAAAATTTGCGGGGTGAATCGGAACACTTAGTTCTGTTGTTCCAATTCAAACTTATTTGAAGGAAATTGTTTGAAAAATCAAGATTCTAACCCCAATTCTTCTAATCAAGACAGGGACAAGGATTTATTACTGTTTATCCCTTCTCGTGAGCAACTAGATCTTAGAATGACAAAAGTTAGATTTCAAAAGATTTTTTCTCCAGGAGACTTTTTTTTACTTAAAATAAAAGGGAGAAAGTCACATATACTTTATGTAGTAAACGTCCAGCACACAGACAGTGATGAATAAGCGAAAAAATCTTTCAGGACAATCCCCGAAACCCAGAAATTTCAAAAAAACTAAAGAAAAGGCAGAGTTCATCCCAGGAGATGTTATGAAAAAACTTAAGCCAAGTCACAATTGCTAGTTTTAAGGACAAGTACATATTTGTGGACGACATGAGTGACTTCCATTCATGTTAAATCTTCGCATTTCAATTCAAAAGCTTTTCTTAAAATTACCTTTCATTTTTCATAAGTTCAAAATTATTTTGAATTTTCACAAATTATAAACGTTTACTGGTACTGAAATTATACATTTATTTGACAGTAATTATCTGTTCTTATTCTCCCCCATCAATATTACTCATGTTTGTGAGACCTATTACAGATTAAATTGAAAAAAATAAAAATTTTAACAAGTGTTCCGATTGACCCCTATCAGCGGGGTGATTCGGAACACCCATAATTTGCTATATATTTTAATAATAATTGCTCAAAATCTTTTGTCTTTGCTTGGAATATCAAAAGTAAAGCAAGACCGAAGTTTTTACCCAAAAAATCAAATTAAAAAAAAATCTTTTAACTGCTTTTTTTACAATCAAAGCTGAAAAGTGTTCCGATTAACCCCATTTTACGGTATGCGAAAAAAAAAAAGCAAAAACGAACTTTAGAAAGATGACCTTTTATTTTCCAGTTTTCAATTAGCTATCCGTTTTCGTTTACTACATTCGACTCAAGAAGACATTAAAGACCTTTACGGGGGTTTCATGCATTCCGTAAAATTTGTAAACACTTTTCATGATAGAACTGAAGAGACAGGACTGAATTTGTTAAGGGATTCTTTGTAGCTTTGTAAGACATGTCTAAGATTCACATACAAAGTTAATGCTTTACCAGGATGGTATATATTTCCTTAAGGGAGGATCCTGCTTTCGACGGCTCAAAAAATCGATTTTTTGTTTTTTGGAATTTTTTTCAGGATAAGGAAAAAAAAGCGATTCTAGCGAACTTTGTAGTTTCTTTTATTATTTGTCTGAAACAGGAAAAAAAATTGAGAAAAATATTCATATGCAAACGATTTTTTAGCAATTGTGGTTTTCAATCGGCGAGACACATGGATCTCGTAATTTTCACCTGAAATTAAAAAAAAAAAACACCATTTTAATTTTCATATATTTTCCTTCTCTATAAACTAAAAAGTACAAAAAAAATTATAAAATTTGAATTTTTCATCTTCGGTTTCAAAAAGTGCTTTTGTAAAAAAAAAAAAAAAAAAACAATCATTTCAACTTGCTAAAAAAATAGTTAAGAGTTTTTTTTTTTGGAAATATTTTTGGTTCAAAAAAAAAATAAATAAATAAATAAAAAATAAAATGAAAATTAAAATGGTGTTTTTTTTCAGATGGAAATTACGAGCTCCATGTATCCCGCCGATTGATAACACCAGTTGCACGAACGTGCATACAAATCGTTGTATGTGAATATTTTTCGCTAAAAAATTTTTTCCCATGTTCAAATGCGTAATAAAAATTCTGAAAAGTTCGCTAAACGTGCTTTTTTTTATCCAAAAATAAATCCCCCAATATTGATTTTTTGAACCTTCTAATGCAGGCTCTCCCCTCAACAGCTAACATGTAATCATACTGCATTTCAGAAGTCAAGAATTAGAAAACGTGGTGCAAAAAGTTACCTGATTTCGGTATATCTGAGCAATGATAAAGGCTAAAGGCTCAGTCCAATGTGTCTAAAATATACATGAGAAAAATCAGTCAAAATGAAAATAAAAGCAACTATTATTATCATAAAAAATAAAAAACTTTTTTTTTTTTTTCAAATTTCAGTAAAGTCATAGTAGTTATTATAGCATAACTGTGCAGTCTTGTTCTGTGCAATGCATTCAAAAGGAGCCTGATACATACTACAAAACACATGCACCAACAAACGCATTCAATTAAATATACATCTTATAACTTACTCTGTATTTGCTATTCAACATCATCAAAAGGGCACCATCAATGCCTTGAACAAATATGTTCCTATGAATGAAAATTGCAAATGAATTTCAAAGCTTCGTCTAAGAAAAATCAATAAATTTGCAAAGCGTGAAAATATTTTTTTTTCAATGAATTAGACTAATTGTCTAGTACTCATTGATATACCATGCAACTATCATGCAAATGTTTGTTTTGTCTCAAAATGTTAATTATGACCACCCTGTATATTAATTTCCCAATGCCGGGGAGAGCACTGGCAACCTACCACTACATGGATCCTACAAAAGTTCAAAATGAGCCTCATGGAACTCAAATAAGCCCACAGTATATTTGAAAAAGCGTTCAATAAATTTGAACATGCGTGAAGAGCATGGACTTTTTTACTCAATAGCAGACATAGAAACAGATATTCTTGCTACCAGGATCTATTTTAACAAGAATAAGCATGCCATAAATGGAGTAAGATTGTAGCTATCAGAGGATCAATATTGAGAAAACGACAATCTGTAACTTTAACAGAGTTAAATCTCTTCCATTTTGGCCATCATTAATGTCAAATAAAAGAAATGATAATGATAAAAATGTCACAATTAAATTTAAAATTTATGAAAAAAATGTATTTTAGCACTAACACATTTTTTACAAAATTCAATGTATAATAGTTTGAACAGGAAAGATGTGGATAAAATTTGTTTGAAGTCACTTGATAATTAGCTTTTAAGATAGCAAGTACTTCTAATTGAATCATTTAGAATCAAAACCAGTTATATCCGTTTCTTAAAATCCAGTTCTGAAGGCGGAACTATGGATCTAAAGGGTTTTGACTTAAAAACCCTTACTTTATATTCACTTTTTGTCAAGATCTAGTGATTTTTAATCCATTGCTTTAAGCCAATTAAGTAAGGTAAAGGAGTTTTTAAACGTAATTTGTTTTAAATAAAATTATTTTGCATAAAACGGGTTTTGTTCCTAAACGGCTCAATTTGAACCTTTATAATGTATAAGACATTTGATACATAAGCGAGTGATTGGAAATTTAACTTCGAAAGCAACTTTCGAAAAAAAAAATAATAAGAACTATCATCGCGTTTGTATTATTTGATAATCAGTCTGATTTAACTACAAGTAGCATTTAAAAGGTTGATTTAAACTTGGAATTTTTTTTAGACAGTTACATTAAAGTAGTTCAGAACTTTTTTACACCAGTACAAATCCCAAGAAAATTGCTATTACGGCTTAAAAATCAGCAACTCAATAGCCAATATTTTTGGCACTGTTTTTCAAACAGCACTTTCCTTTAGCATTTTACCACTATTTTAACTACTTACTTTTAACCTTACACACCTAATAACTAAATTGGTTAAATAAAAACTCTTACGAATTATATCAGTCATTACAGAAAAGACATTCAAGTCTAAAAAAAAAATCAGAATATGAATTATAATAATACCAAATCAGTTTCTTCTGTACAGACAGCCAGTGGGTGAAGCAGAGTCTTGATTCTTTGGCTGATTTTGCATCCTCCGGAATGTGCAGCAGATTTCGCAAAAGAATAAGACAGTTCTTTAAATGTGTACACTCTTCTTTCTCCAGAACATTTGAATGTTTTTCCTGCAAAGAGATATAGCACAAAGTATTTTAAGCTGCATGTTTCGATTAAAAAAAGTGTTGTTTTCTGTTTAACTTTAAGATTTAAGCTTAAGATTTCGGCTAAGGTACAACAAGGAACGTCCATGAGCAGGTCGCGCGACATTTAGGGGGTCGAGAAGAGGAATTGCTCCCTGGTTTTGAGAGATTGATGTATTCACACATTAAGTGAGAATATTTTTCTTCTTCATTTCCTTTTTCGAAATACTTTGCATTCAGCAAATACCCTTTGCCTTCCCCTCCCCCTTGAGGAATTTAAAATGGCGGAACTGTTCACGGGCTTTGATCCTTTAGTTCGCTCCCAATTCAGATCTCTTCTTTCATTTTCAATAGTGAGTGAATAAAAGCAAGTTCATTGTTGCCGAGCAAAAATATTTTTAATTTTTCATAAATGTACAAGTTCTCAATGCATAATCTGAATGGCAGTTGTTGTTAACGAAAAAATCAAAAATACTACTACATTGAATTTTGCTGTATTTTTGATTTTTTCGCTGTAGTAAATTTTACATCAAAAACGTTTGCAATGTTTGTTTTCCCATGTGATTTGCATTACATTTCCTCCAAGCTTATATTCGTTCCAATGCTCTTTACAGTTACATAGTTCCAACATACAATTCTAGTAATTTAGGTGATATAGAAATGAGAAAGGGGAAATTACCACTTTGAAAACAACCCCTTTATGAAATTCGCACTTGCAAAAAAGACAATTTTAGAAGAACCACGATCGCGAAAAAGGATCAATTCTGGTGGACAGGTTAAACATTGTTATTTTTTTTTTCTTTTCAAAATGTTTTCATTCAGTTTCATTGTACATTGAAAATACAGAGATTTCCAAAACGTGCACAGCATTTGGGTTATTCTAGGCTTTAAATGTTGAAGAATCTTCAACTTCACAAGTTTAAACGAAAGTAGCCCGTTTATCAAAAGAGAGATTACAAGCTTCGGCCTCAAAATAATTAACTATAAAGAAAAAAAACATATAACATTCAACAAGTAATTAGCTCAATAAGTGTTTTTGCATGTGTCTAGCAAGATCATTTTACCTAATACATTAGTTCTTGAGCCATTAAACCCAATTCAATCAACCACCCTAATACTATGTTGTTTTTTGACCATTTACTTGTATTTATATTGTTCTTTTTCTTTTTTTAAGAGAAATCTAAAGGAAACTCAACTTGTGTGTTAAATTAAAATAAATAGACGAATAGATTAATAAATACATAAAATATTTTCAAGGAGGTAAAATTATTTTGTGATTTCGGTACATGGATAAACTATTTTTAAAAATGTCTTTTTTTTTTTTTTTTTTTTTGAAATTTATTTTGGCTTTTTCATATTGCATTTCTTTAAGTTTCATCGCTCTAATCTTTGTATGAAAATAAAAATGTCCCTTTAAATATCTCAGAAGGCCGACACATTTATTAAAATTTCCAGGATGAACTTTTCCCCCTAGGAGTTGGCGCGCTTATGGAATTGACTAAATAATTTACTTACAGCGCTGATCATCGCTTCTCTCAGCATAGACACCAGAGCTAATGTAGCACATGCATTTAAAAAAGCTTTTTTAATATTGAAAGTGCAAAGGATGAGCTTTTTTCGGACATTTTGAGACTTGGTGTCATTTCGAGTGTCTTCTATTGGTAGTAAGCATTCCACTGGCATTGACAAGGATCCTAAAATTCTGAAATGAAAAAAAAAAAGAGATATCGTTTTTGTGAAAACCAGCATTTTGCTATTGAGCAAGTGTTTTTCACATTTGTGTCAGGAGTTACTTAAAAGAGGATAAATAAAGTTGCAAATGATCTTATTTGCACCGATTGAGCAATTGAAAAAAATCCTTCGAAAAAAAAAACACTATATCGAAACTTTGAAGATGGTTTGTTGCAACTGAAATTCCTCCACAATGCTGAATAAATGTACTACCAAAAATCATTATAGCTTTATCAGTATACATAATGGAAAGGTAAACTGCAAAGAAGGAAGGAAAGAAATACACTGCGATGCAAAAGTTTAGACAAAATACAAATATGTGAATAAAAAGAAAACTATTCAACGAAATGCTTTCAAATTTCTACTGCAGGTACGCTATATGGTCCCAAATACGTGTCTGGAATCTTATAACTATAACTGGAATAAAATTTTGGATATTACAAAATACATTTTTTTACATTGTTGCAAAAGTTTAGACAATAGTCAGATTTTATGCAAATATCCCTTGAAATGTGATTGGTGGAGGAAATGCGGGACTGTATTATTCATTTACAAAGTGCAGAGAATGCTGAATAAATAATCAAAATCTCAAAATTTCTTTAGTTCTCGTGTAAAGAAGATGAGAAAGCTTGGAAGCTGAAGTTTGAAAATGAACCTACTTTATTAATTTTTTGTCCTTTAAATCGGCTCTAGTATGGTAGTACATTGTTTTTTATTTTATGGAGAGCAAATGCACACATGCTTTTCGATCAAAAAGTCCAAGAAAACTTATATTTCTTGAGGATGAAGGAAATTGAAAAAACGGCTCTGACTGACGATTCGCCCCTTAATCCTACAAAACTTCAACTTGGGTCAAAAACAGCACGTGACAGCATAAGTAGATGAACAACTGAATCGGAATGCATAAAAAAAACAAAGAATTGTGCCTTAGCCTTTTCGGACAGAGTGTCCCAAATAAGCCAGATTTTAATGTGACAAGCAGCACAGCATATGATCATTGGATATTTCTCAAGTCCCGCGAAAAGAATTATAATCCATCTAGGCCATCCCAATTTTAATAATTTTTATCAAAGAAAGTACCATTCATTTTTTAGTCACGATGATACATATTTTGCTTTTCACATTAAAATCTGGCTTATATGGGACACTCTGTCAGAAAAGGCTAAGGCACAATTCTTTGCTTTTTTTATGCATTCCGATTCAGTTGTTCATCTACTTATGCTGTCACGTGCTGTTTTTGACCCAAGTTGAAGTTTTGTAGGATTAAAGGGCGAATCGTCAGTCAGAGCCGTTTTTTTCAATTTCCTTCTTCCTTAAGAAATATAAGTTTTCTTGGACTTTTTGATCGAATACGCATGTGTGAATTTGCTCTCCACAAAGTAAAAAACAATATACTACCATGCTAGAGCCGATTTAAAAGACAAAAAAATAATAAAGTAGGTTCATTTTCAAATTTCGGCTTCCAAACTTTCTCATCTTCTTTACACGAGAACTAAAGAGCTTTTGAGATTTTGATTATTTATTCAGCAATCTCTGCACTTTGTAAATGAATAATACAGTCCAGCATTTCCTCCACCAATCACATTTCAAGGAATATTTGCATAAAATCTGACTATTGTCTAAACTTTTGCAATAATGTAAAAAAATGTATTTCGTAATATCCAAAATTTGATTCCAGTTATAGTTATAAGAACTCCAGACACGTATTTGGGACCATATTGTGTACCTGCAGTAGAAATTTGAAAGCATTTCGTTGAATAGTTTTCTTTTTATTCACATATTTGCATTTTGTCTAAACTTTTGCATCGCAGTGTATATATTCTTTTACCGAAGTAGCTAGTTTTACCTATTTCTTTAGGGGTGAATAAATTAGTCTATTTTATTTAATGATGTGGGAAGAAAACTTTTCCATTATATTTTACCAGAAAATGTTCCTTGTTAAGCAGTCAGCTTTATAGTAAATTTTTTGTGTTACATAATAAAACTTACGTTTTCATTCTTTGATCAGTTTCAACTTCATACAAGCAAAAGTTACGATACCAAGTTTGCCTACACTATTAAAACTGCGGATTATATATATGGCACCTTTTAGGGTAAAACGTACCCTGTTGTACCCTTATGGTGTAATATGGAGCCAAATGGCATCTTTAAGGGTGCCATAGGGCGCCATGACACTCTTCAAGGGTGCCATAGGGAGTCAATGACACTCTTCAGTGGGTTGCCGCTATTGATAAAATAAATTTTTAAACAAATTAGTGGAATGCAAACTGTTCCTTATACTTCGCTAAATATATATTGATTTTTTGTAGAAATTTGACTAAATATTCGTGTTTTCCCGTAAGTGAGCACCATTCCTCTATTTTCTCCCATATATAACTTGAACTATAAGGCGCATACGATTCAAATAAATTTTATTTAAAAGAACCTTTAACGTAGAATATGTTTCAAAACTGATTTTTTGATTTGGTTACCCCAAGGATATTTTTTTAACAATTTAAAGAGCAAAAAAAGAAGAGAGAAAATTGCAGAGATTTGTCGTGTATAAAGACTGTTCTTACTTTATTAGATAACTAGAGTTACCCGCCACGGCTTTGCCCGGGGCTAAATTTAAACGATCATTGCTGCTGTCGCTGTATCCATAGCTTCCGAATAAAAAAGCTCTGAATTGCAAGAATAATGAAAAGTTGAAGCGTAATTTCACCTAAGTTTGTAAAAGAAAAAAAAGAGACATCTGCTTTGTCCTCGCAGAATTGCTATGTTTAACCTCTTTAGCTATATTAAGATATTGCCACCTTGCGGTGATTTAATATCTTAAATCACCGCAAGGTGACTCATCCAAGCTATAAAAATGCGAATACGTTCGTGCTTGGCGAAATTTACCATATTTAACAATGCCTATTACGTTTTTTGGTACTTACGTATTAAATCCACCGTAGCTACAAATTTGGCGGTTTAAAAAAATATTTAGCGGTTTATTTGGCTTTTTTTTTTTTGAGGGGGGGGGGGGGTAAACAACTGCGTACGTGTAGAAACAACCGCAGCAAAACAAAGAAAAAACGCCAAATCTGCTTTAACCGCCAAATCTGTAGCTGCAGTAGAGATAAAACGTAAGTACCTATTTTTTTTTTAAATAATTTTCCATTTCGAGAAAATTTTACTTTCAGTTAATGGCCTGTTTCATTTTCTTGAAGATTTACGTCGAGCATGCCAAATAGGCACGAAATTTACCATCATTGTTTTTATTTTTGGCAATATTTAATGTCTTACAAAAATATTTAAAAAGAAATCAGCAAAAGTTTTGAGGGAACTATATAATTACCTCAAAACTCTTCACGATTTTCGGTCGTCAAAAATTTGTTTGGTGGATTTTTTTTTTTTTTTTTTACATAATGAGACTTCTGAAATGATCGTGATACCAATATCTTGAAGAAGACGTGGAGAATTCTTTCTCAGTAATGCTTTTGAGAATATTTCAATAACTGAGATTTTTGGCAGTAACGCCAAATTTTCAGGCCAAAAAAATCGTCCTATTTCTCTAATTATGCTTTTTAATGAAGCTTTTAACCTTTATCAAATACTCAATATATTTATTTTGCAGATTATGTTACATGTTAATGCAGCATTTAAAGTTAAATTTGATTTGGCGAATTTTTTCTATAGGAATTTTCATGTTATTCAGCAGCTGTTTTTGTTTGTTTAGTTGGTGCATTTTTTTAAACTTTCAATGATATAATTTAATTATTCAGCTGATTACTCTTCGTTTCCATAGACATTTTAGTCTTGTTTCAATCCTTGCTTCGGCTTATTTTTAAAAATCCATTAAAGAGACAAAATTATTCATGGTATCGACCAAAGCCGGATAGGTAGTTTCAATGTGGCTTTGAAGAAATAAGGCAACAATAAATAAAACAAAATGAACCCAGCAAAGATTAAAAATGAAGCTGAAAAATTAATGGGATTACTTTCTCTGAAAACGAAATAATAGCACATGAAAAGAAACAGGCAATTGCCTTCACTTAGATCGCAAAAACTCCTTTGTAGTGTTATGTTTTTGTAAAAATACCGTAAGGAATATATAGAAATAACTTTTCAATCATCATCTATATTTAAACGTCATCCGACATCAGCATCCACCAACTCAATGCATTTTAATAATAATAATTATCATCGTGAGAATATATCTTGTTCTTAAAATTTAACTCTTAAGACTGTTGCCATTCATAAATAATGTTACACATAGTACAAAAAAGATGGAGAAATACGCTGTGAATTATATAGTTTTAATTAAATATTAAAAAATCTAGGGAGAATTTAAAAATTCGGCGAACGAGGTGAAGAATATCAGTATGCGGATTAATTTTGTACCAATCTTCATAATCGTACATTGCGTAAAGTTGGCAGGAGAGCGTTTGACCCATAACCCATGACGTCATCAAACTTTGATTTTTTTTTTGATTAATTTTTATCTACTCAGATTCAAAATTGTATATTGGCAGAAAGGTTTTATTTATTTATTTATTTTATTTTAAATAATTATTTTTTACTGTATTTTATTTATTTTATTTTAATTAATTATTTTTTACTGTATTTTATTTATTTTATTTTACTTTAATTTTTTTATTTATTTACTTTATTCATTTATTTATTTTGTTTTATTTTACTTAATTTTATTTATTTATTTATTTTATTAATTCATGTATAATACATAATTTATTTTGTTAATTGTGCCGGTGAAGAAGAAGTAACACAGTTTACTTCTTCGTCACCGGCACGCTTAAATGTATGCAAAACTCTTTATTTTAAAATACTTCAAGTAAAATTCTCGTTAATAGTTGAAATTAAGCAAACACAATACTGAAAATTTGAGAAATTGATGTAGTATCAATTATACATTTATAAATAACCCTACCCTTGAACATAAAAGAGGCCTAAATGGTTGTTAGAAATCTACTTCGAACGTTAAAAAGGTATATTTATCTTCCAGCCTAAGAAAATTGATAGAATATCTATCTTATGTCAAGAAATCAATGTTAGTGTACGGGAAAATGGACTAGTTTAGTTCGAAAGGGAGTCCTCCCCCCCCCCATTTAGTACAAAAATATGCAGTTATTTTAGATCGTATTTCGTTATAGATCCCCCCCCTTAATTCTACGCTTTAGACATGATTTATTAATTGATAGTTACATTTATAGATATTGTATTTTAATTAGACACATTATTACAGATTATTTACACATATTAAATTTAAATTAATTAACATTAATTCTGTTTATATATTTAACTAAAAGAGTAAAACTTAAGCAAAAGGTTCCTCAGTAGTTGATGAAAAGGTTACATCTGCAATTTGTTCACGTGAAGCCTTTACGAAGCCGAACCTTAAGAAGTTTATAATTTCACAAAACCTTCTTAGTTTAGAGACTTGAGAAAAATTTTCAGAAAACACATTTTCATAACTTTCAAATTAGATGTTTACACCTACAACATATAGATTCATAAAATAATTAGAACAAATTGAATTGTTTCTTTGGATTGCCTTTATAAAATTAATGACTTTTTATACAAAAGAATAAATAAAGCAAAGTAAAAATAAAATAAAATAAACGAATAATAAATAAATAATAGTAGAACGTACAAATTTTGAATCGAAATGCAATATAACTGAGTGGCATGTTCTTCATTGAACAGAAAGGGCAAGGTTGAAAAGGTTGAAAGGAAAAGTGTGGCTTTCTGCTTTCAATGGAGATCCACAACAAAGAGTCATTCAATATCTAATAGTTCGAAAACTGAAATGAAAAACTAGGCGCCCACGTGTGTCCCCGTATGCAACACTGAATAATAATCACTTCATTCTAGACGACGCGAATAAACCAAATTCAATTGTTCGCAACCAGATGGTTTCAGCATTATTGCTCGCATTGTTGAAGCATTTCCGCAGAACAGAATGTATGGGGGGGGGGGGGGTAGAAAATGCAAGAGATATTTTGCGAATGAATTTCTACTAATAATGTTCCATCTTAAATGTTTACTTTAGATTTCAGAAAAGTCAAAGATAACCATGATCATAATTTTTTTTTTCAACGAATAAGTTTCTTACAACATAAATACTCTAAAATTAAACGTTATGAGATTTTTTTAGATATACTAATCATTAAATCATGGGATTTCAACCTTGTTAACTTATGATCTCATTTTGGGTGTGTCATTAACTTTATACATGCCCACAAAAACACTTTAGTTTATTAAAACGTATAAAATTAGTTAAAGCTAAACTCTTAAAGTTTAATTATATATGGTTAATTTAAATTTAAATCAAGATCTTTTGCTTTAATGGAAGGGAAACCGGAAAGCAAGAATCGTTTTTTGCAAACTAATTAATTATCAAGAGTTATTTTTTTAATCAACGATGTAATTATCCTCATTATGAAGGGCCTTTTGCCATCTAGTAGTAAATTTTAAATCATGGACAGATAAAAAAAACTAAAAAAAAAAAAAAAACTAAAAAAAAAAATGAAAAAAACTAAAAAAGTATAAATTAATATAAAACTAAAAAATAAATTAAAAAAACTAAAAAATAAATTTAAAAAACTAAAAAAATAAATAACTAAGAATAAATTTTAAAAAACTAAAAAAAAAAAATGCATACATAAAAAAATAAATTATGTATAAAAACTAAATTTTAAAAATAAATAAATAATAAAATTATTAATATGATTGCTAAAAGTCTGGTAAGCTTTTTGCATACTTTTTTAAAGCTAAATTTTGTGAGATTGAAAATATCAGTAAAGCGCATCAGAACTGCATCAAATATGAGTTCATTTTCTCTTCGTTTTCAGTCGACATTGAACAATAATTTTTTCTTTCGATATCATATTCCACGCGTACTGTGTTTTCTGAAGAATCGGATTGATCAATCGATTCCTTTTAATTTTATCACAAAAAACTATAAACGCTGTAAATCAAAGCAGTACGAAAACAGGGGGAAAAAAAGAACCATTCATGGCGAAGATATAGCCTATTCTACTTTTAAGGATTCAGTTTTTGCACGTGACAGCAAAGCACGTGTTTCACACAGTGAAACTGCGAAACAGGGGCATGCGCAGAGACCTTTACGTACGTAACACAATGTTTATTCACCGTTAAAGCAAAGCTGTTTCTTTGTAATCTATCTCTCCTTCTTTGCCTCCGGTGAAAGCTCCGTTTAGCAGTTTTCCTCTTTGTTACCTGTTTGTTGTATGTTCTGTTACGTTTCTCCAAAGCAATTTTATGCGAAAATGAAAAGAATAGATAGAAAGAGTCATTATTTCTATCTTTTTTATTTGTTTCAGAGTCTCACTGCAACGAAAACATCCAGTAAAATTTATTATTTCAAATTAGGATGCTTAAAATAATGCTAAAGTGTGACTTTGATAAAACCTGCAAAACTCTGTTTTATGTTAATACATAAAACAGTTAGACAGAGTTTTGCAGGTTTTATTAAACGTAGCAAAAATGAACTCATATTTGATGCAGTTTCGATGCGCTTTATTGATATTTTCAATCTCACAAAATTTAACTTAAAAAAAAAGTATGCAAAAAGCTAACCAGACTTTTAGCGATCATAGTAATTATTTTATTATTTATTATTTTTGATTTAGTTTTTATTTATCATTTATTTTTTTGTGTGTGAATTTGATTTTTTTAGTTTTTTTTTAATTGATTTTTAGTTATGTATTTATTTAGTTTTTTTATTAATTTATGTTTTTTAGTTGTTTTTTAATTTATTTTTTAGTTTTTTTTTTAATTATTTTTTTTAGTTTTTCTAATAATTTTTTTTAGCTGTCCGGGATTTAAAATTTACTATTTATGGCAAAAGGCCCTTCATAACGAGAATAATTACATCGTTGATTTAAAATAAAAATTCTTAATAATTAATTTGTAATAAAAGTGAAATAAACAGCGAATAAGCAATCTTTCTATGATATTTGAAATTTTTATAGTTGCAGTTGTAGTGGCAATAAACAAAATCAATTCCATACTTTATTTTTCAATGTTATTGCTCACATGAGTATCTACAATTCACAATCTTCATTTTCAAATTGCTTCTTTTTAGGTTAAAGTTTTGGCATTAAAACTAAATTAAATCACAGTTGTTTCTTACAAAATATACTTCTTCACGGATTTCACTAGTGGCCTAAATAATTGCATAAACAACCTTTTAAAATCTGAGGGAGTAATGCTTTATTTTTGGTAAGTTAGATATTAATTGAATTTCGTCTTTACCACTTCTTATTACGTCGAAGCATACTATCTTTACACATGTTACTAAAAATCGGAAGATACATTTAAAACCGAAAATACCTAAATTCGAAGAAAAAAGCTCTTGGGTTCGTTTTTGTTATATTGCAATATTTTCTTTGTGAAACGCATTGCAATTCCTATAATCTATAAAGTTTTTATTTTACCCATTTTCATCCTCTTACTACCCCAAGTAGCACACTTCGTTTTTTAAAGGTTGTAAAATGGTTATTAACGTTGTAACAACCGCTTAAAAAAGTTTATAAAACGTTTAAAGGTTATTTGTGCTACCTGGGACCCCTTTTGACTCTTCATCGTCATTTTCTGCCCTCCATAACCCCTTTTGACTCTTCCTCGTCATTCCTCTTCCCCCATTATGCCCTTTGGCTCTCAATCACCACTTTTCATCCTCCAATTACTCCTTTTGAATTTTTATCACTAGTTTTCAGCTTCTTATAACCTCTTTTGAAAAACATAAGTTTGGGTTATAACTCTAACACTGAAAAGCAAATGAACTAAAGAAAAGAATATAGTATGGTGCAAAATCACTCTTTGCCTTGATGAAATTCGTGATTTATCTGGCAATAGAGTCGATAAGACACCAGAAGCACTCAAACGTCAAACGGATTTCAGTTTCTGAACTCTCTCAGATATAACGAATAATTTGTTTGTGTAAATCTCCGATAAGATCCACGAGGTGAATAGACTTTCATGGAATTAAAAAAAAAAAAAAAAAAAAAGAACCGCACACATACACACACAGTTGCATTGAAGTACCGTAAATCAGGGTTACTTGGACCCTAGGGGGTTACTTAAGCCCACTACAATAAAATGATAAAATCTAGGTTTGGTACGGCTCCAATCCTTCGACTCAGCCCGGGGAGGAAGAGAGTAGAGTAGAGGAGAGAATCGCGACGGCCCCGTTTGGTACCTACTAGTTGAAGACTTGCACGTAGTTCCTCGTTTCTCCACTAGGTAGAAGCACTCTGCAGTCTCTAACGCTAGTACCAAACCCAGATTTTATCATTTTACTGTGGGCTCAAGTAGCCCTCTTCTGGGTCCAAGTAACCCTGATTTACGGTATGCTGACACAGCTGGCCACGGCATCAAGTCCGAACGCGCAGAGTGTTCCACCAATAACAAAAGAAAAGCGTGTGAGCGACGGCAGAGTGCATAAAAAATGATGAGGTCTCCGATATAATGCTGCAGCACAACAGGACAAGATTTACAAAAAAAAAAAAAAAAAAAAAAAAAAAAAAAAAAAGGAAGAAAGAAAGAAAAGAAAAGGAAAAAAAGAAAAAAGAAAAACAGAGGAAGAAGAAAAATAACAAAGAAGATGTTAACCCATAGGCGTAACAAGTATTTCTTCTAGGGTTATCCAGGCCAATCAGGGCCTACGCTGATTCTTCAAAATGTAAATACAATTAGTTGAAATTTGATTTTAACTTAACATAGAGAGTTATCGATGAAAAATTGATAAACAACATCATTTAAACGTAAAAGAATAAATATTTTCACTGTAGAAATTCAATTTTAAGCTTCAAGGGAAAAAAAAAGAAGAATTTTACTCCTTTTACAGCATAAACATGTGCGAGAGAAATTGTGTTACCTCAATAAAATACTGATTTCAATTTGAGTTCCAACAGATGAACCTTTATTTACTTTTTAATACCCGATGAAAAATAGCAAAAAAAAAACATGCTCTCTGCATCATAAGCGTAACGTCAACGGGGCACGGGGTGGGGGGGGGGGGACTTCATGAAATAGCTACCTAGATAATTTAAATCTAACTGTTTGCATGTGAAGAAGTGCAAATGAATGGCAACATCAATTTCGTTGGGGATGAAAAAACGAGACGAGTTTTCTTTTCTTTTCTTATGTGGTTGTGTACAACAAATTAAAATCATTGAAAATTGTTGCTTTTAAATTTCTCAGAGAAAATAATGATTTTGAAAATTGAAAATTTATTAGAATATGATAACATAGAAATGTACGAAGGAACACATGACCAATACTAACGGTTAATTCTTGATATTCTTGGAGTACATGAACCGAAAATAACATTTGTAACAATATTAGCTGGTGAAATGGACACCCCTCTTTTACTTACACAATCGTTGGTAGATTTTCCCATAGCGAAAATATTACGAAATAAATTTTTATAAGGCGCCCTAGTTCCTGCAATTACATTTAGGAATATTTTCTGCTAATTGAAAAAAAAAAAAAGCCCGCACACAAAAAAATTGTTTCCTATTGTGTTGTAAAAATTAAGGAAGATATTTATTTCACAGAGTTAAGAATTCTTTGATTTGTCACTCCAAAAACTTTGTAGTATAGATTACACTGAGCAGAAAATTGAATCCGTAGAACTATAGAGGTCTATATTTAAGTGTTTAAATACTTTTACAAAACTTAACTTTTTAATAAAAAATAAAAGTTATAATATCATGCATATAATTTCTCAAAGGTGTTCTTTGTGGGAACGCCATTACTTCCGCAATAATTCATCAAACTTTATTAGTAAGGCGTCATTTTGAAGATTTTTTTTCACCGCTTTAGGGAAAAAATAAAAAAATGACATTGAGTGGATTTTCACGGAAATATATTTGTTTCGTTTTTTTTATTAAGTATTGCTTTATTGCATGCCACGAAAGATGCTTTATTAGTGCAGTTGATTTGAGCGTCATGTGAATGACAGGAAGATCATGGGTTCGATCTCCGATGGGCTAGAAAATGTCACTTCTGCATGACTTATTTTCCTCCAAAGAATACTGATCCAAATTTTCATGAATGTATAATCTAAACAATGTGCAAGATTCAGAATCATAGTGATACTGCATTAAAACTGGAAAAGAAAACATTTTAAGAATTGAGGGATCTATTTCAAGTTATTTTGGTGTTTTATCGCGAGTTGCGTTAATGTATAGGTCCGAGATGAAGGTCCATTAACTAAATAGGATAGAAATAGAGCGTAAAAATATAGCAAACGCAATTAGCTTTCAATTTACTTCGAAAAAATCTGTACTTACCTAATACCGATTGCACGAATTTTGGGATCTTTTTCATAAATGATAATCGGGATCAAATCCTGAAAAGTGTAAAAGAAAGAAAAAATTATTTTACTAATATTTATGATCATCAATAGCATGCCATTTATGTGCCTAAACGATGAATCAGTCATTGGGGGTGGGGGGGGGGGGGAGAACGCTTAAAAGTTTTGCTGAAAATGTTCAACAAGATCTTTTCAGAGTTTCAAAACTTTAAATTGAAACTTATTTATTAGTTTAAATGATTTCTGATCCATGCGAAGACTTGAAATAAAATGAGTTCTCTCATATTTTTATATTATTATTCTCTCGCTTTCCGTTTTTTTTTTTTTTTTAAATTATTAAAGCCAAAAGTCCAAATAATTTTTGATAACGTGTTTTTCAACCACGAAGTATTCACAAGAGGAACGACGGAAAAATGATGCTGGGTGAAATTCCGTTTCAAATTTAAAATTCGTTGCAATGAAGTTTAATGCGAGGTTTATTGTTTTCCTCAGTTTGAGCTAAAAAGAGACTATACTTCTTCAACAATTTTAATTAAAAACGCTCTTCATGTTTGAAAATGAAATGTAGATAATTTGTACTTGGAGAAATATTGCACGTATCAATAACTGTGAAGAACATAATCAGGATTCAAATACTACATTACGATAAGCAAAACGAAATTCTCCCTTTAAGGTGGAAACAATTATAAAAGTACACCTATTAAGTATGAACTAAGCCATAGATGCATTAAAATGCTAATTGTTAGGGGAAGACCGCCTATATTGGACCACTGCTTAAATTGGACCTCGGGCTTAAAATCTAGTACAGAGATCTGTGATACACTTTAACAGTAGAAATATTAAGTTTTAGGAATAAAGTCAATGTGTATGAAGTTTCACCAGCCTTCGAACTGTTTAGCGTGAGTTACGGCTTGATTTGTGTTGAAAACGTGCGAAATCTTATTTTGTGGACTTGTTTCTAGAAAGATAACCCAAAAACTTGTGAATTGCGGTAAAATGCTGTTACAGTGTTAAATAAGGATTGCATCGATGTATTTACATGCGCGATTGTGATAATTTTTGACAGAGCAATGAGCTGAAGAATAAAAAATGGTGTGTTTTCCTTTTTTGGACCGAAAAATTTTTCCTATATTGGACCGGTGGTCCAATTTAAGAATATGATTTTAAACAAGACTTTTTATTAATCGTAACATAAAATAAGTGACACGTCTTCTTTAATAGCGTAGTTAAAATTATTTTAAGCATACTTTAACACCTATTCACGATATTCATTTAAACTTTTTTTATCAAGCACATTTTTGTCAAGCAGAAGCTGCAACTTCTTAAAATGAATGTTTTTTTTCTCTTCATCCATTTAGCTGCAATTTCAGGTTGTTTAACATAGTTATTACCTTAAATAAAATTTATTCTGGTTTACCGAGAGAAAAATATGAAATTCTTTGATATTTTCGAAACGATTTTAAAAGAAAACGATTTATATGCTACTAAAATGTTCAATGCAGATGAAGCCGGTATTTTCACTGTCTAAAAGCCCCAAAATATATTGACGTATAGAGGTAAACACCAGGTTGGAGCAGTAATGAGAGGTGAACGTGGTAGAAACACACTGGTTATATTTGCTCAATGAGTGCAACAGAATTGCAAGCTCTCCATGCTTATTTTCAAAAGATTACGTTCCATGTATGAACTTATTGTGAAAGCTTCCCTGGTAAACAATATGCTTGTTCAAAAAAAGGTTGGATCACAAACGATAATTCACACAATTGATTCAACATTTCATCAAAACTGTTAAGCCAAGCAATGTGAAAAGAATGCCCTTCTATTAATGGATAGGCACTTACATAAAGAACATTGATGCAATAAACTTGGCTAACGAGTGAGATATAATAATGCTTTCTTTTTAAGCACATCATGCACGTAGATGTGGTCTTTATTCCCTCTATCTACATATATTAATCGAGCATGTGATACATGGAGGTGAGAACATCTTCTGCTGCAGCAGAATTAGAAACAAGCCCACATAAAACTACTCAAAGTGAACAGGTTACATGTTCGGTGTAAGTTGTACACTATGTACAAGAACTAGCTACGACTTAAATTAGTACAAGTTCTGCAGAATCAGCGGATAGTTCTCATCAAAACATGATTGTCAACTCTAACTATGATTTTGTAAAGCCGGCTCACATATCACCTTTGCCTAAAAAAATAGAAGGAACAAAAAGGAAGGCTATCTCAGCAATCATTCTAACGCCTTATAAAAGAGGCATAGAACAGAAAAAGTCACACAAGAAGAAACAAGAAACTGCACAAAACAATTGTTATTACAATATTTGTCATAGAGATGAAGTGCAAAACATGATTAAGTGTTATGAAATGCCTTCGGCGAGTTATCAACACTGCCTAAATGAGGTCGAGGCAAAAGAAATTCTATTGCAAATCCTGGAAAAAAGCTGTATAGTTCAAATATAAATTATTCTATGATTTCCTGGTACGGTCCAATTTAGGAAGCGCATGGTTCAATTTAGGAGCATATATTCCTAAATTGGACTTTTGCAACTTTTTATAAGATAATTTTTCAAAAAATAATTTTCATATTTTCAGAAAATATAGGCTCCTAGGGTGGTTCCTGATTAAATTTTGCTTACGATGCCTTATTTTGCATCACATTGAGCGACACAGGCCTCCTGTTCTTAGGGGGTCCAATATAGGCGGTCTTCCCCTACTTCATTTAAACGCAATACAAAATGCACGCAAGATACTGCAGCACGTGTCTTTTTATTTCCACTCATTTTCACACAAAAATGACACTGGAAGCATTTCAAACTCACTTTTGCAACTGTATCACAAATATGCAAGGCAATTCGTACATTCCGGTTAACGACATCTTCATCTTGCAATGCTGTTTCCAACTTCTCAAGAACCTCTGAAATAAAATAAAAACTAGTCAGACTATTTCTATCACATATTTAAAAAACATTGGTCAAAGTAACTTTTCAGCAATAAAACTGAAAGGGTTAAGTAAACTCTTTGGGCAATCCTTCGCTTATTTTATGTCATGCACGTGAAATTCTAATTCATTTATTTTAGCTTTACAATAAAGGTCGTTAAATACATAACACTCAAAGTTTTTCATGGGGACCTAGTATTTACCTAATGCATCCATTTCATATTCTTTGAACACAGCAAAAGTATAGCTTACAATTGATGATTCATAACTCAATTAATATTTTTTTTTACTTTTATTTAGTTTTATTTTTAAGGTATATTCTGCCCCTTTGATTTGGGTACAGTGATAAATTGTTAGTTTTCATTGAATTTTGTTGTTTTGGCGAAAGAACTGTAAACTTGCGTAAGAACTGATATTTATCCAATCTCTTGAATTTGACAGTCATAAAACTCAGTTTTATTAAGCAAAATATTTTAAGCTAATTTACTTAAATAAATTCCGCTTTTTTATTTGAATATTTTGAGAGCATTAGATTTCATTACTTAGGGCGATTTGTCGGTGACAGTGCGCTACATTAAGAGTTATAATTCGTCCAGTTTATAGGATTTAACAGTAATAAAGATTTTTATTTAACTTTAAATTTATTTAACTTAAATTAAAAAAATACTATATGTTTATTTAGTCTTCTTGACAAAGTATATTCTGCTCATCAGAGTTGGGTGCAAAAAGAGTGTCCATTTTTGTCGCTTTATGTATTGCTAAATACACCCGATTGATTGCTTCAAGGCCCCAAAATTCAGTAGGGTGAGTTCTGGTAAGTGCGTCCACGGGGTAAGTGCGTCCACTGGGAATTATATGAACACTGTCTTGAAATGGCTCCTGCAACACATCGACTATGTTAGATAACTGTCTAATGATAATTTCAATAGGTAGAATTCAGGCCTGGATTCAATAGACGAAACACAATCAGGGATAACTTAAATGTCTTCAAAAAAAACTCTTAAGTAAAGATTGAGAAGGTTTTGTTTCAAATTCTCTTGTAGTCATACCAAGCAATTGAAGTCAAGAAATGCAAGTTGTTTCTTTTGAGTAATAGCTACTAATAACATACATGGGGTATTTTGATCAAATACTCTAACTAAAATTAGTTTATATGACGGTACGCACTTTCCCTTTCTTTAAAATAAGGTGGGGGTAAGTGCGTACCATTATGATGGGGCAAGTGCGTACCACTATCGTGAGGCATATGCGTACTATTATGCGGAGCAAGTGCGTACTATTATGATGAGGCAAGTGTGTACCACTGCGTGGAAAATCTGACTGTCGTAATTCACCTTTAATTTTGCTTATAACTCTTTTATAAACCGATTATAAATCCGACGTCATTTCCATCAAGTATTTATATTAACATTGAATGCGGCATAAGATTTCAATTTTATTCATTACCTCTGAAATATATTGGCTTTTAGATATCAGTTAGTAAATTTTTCGTTGAAAATAGCGATCATAAGCTATACTTAATTTAAACTAGAATGACAAATGAAGCAATGAAATTAAGTAAAACACTAAATAAGGAACCAACCGATTCAAAAAGCGAAGGTGGAGTAATGAATAAATTATATTTAAGAAAATTAAGAACACCTTGTGAAAAACTATTTGAATGTACAATAAAAAAAAAAGTACAAGTATCACGTCATGATCAATTATTTTCTTTTTTTTTTTTTTTGCTCTTTATTTTGTGCTTTTTCTTACTGCTGCTGATTTTAATAAGAAAAATATTTTAAAACCGTATTTATTTAGAAAAAAAAATGAAATGTTCACTCAGGTCACCTAACGATCTACCATACAAATAGAATTAAAGAAAATCACAGGGGCTTACTTACAACAAAGCTATTGGACGCACATGTCTCATCTTACATTTAAGAAGGGGTAAGTGCGTACCCTGGCTTAAGCGCAGACTGATTAATGTATTAAACCAAAATAAACTATGTAGATTATGAGTGATTATTACTAAATAAAAATAACTTACATTTGCTCTCTTGGTCTTATTAAAAGGACAGACGAAGAATCACAAACACAACTCTCTCAATCTTCAAATCACAGTTGTTCGCAAGACACGTGGGATATCACTGATTGCGTTTCATCCATGCAAGCAAGTGCTGATCTCTAGTATTAGGAATTATCCCAAGACAACTACCTAACATATTTAATATGTGCCAGAGGTTTTTTCCTGCTCATATTCACATAATTTAAGGTGGACGCACTTACCCCGCTAGGTAGGGAAAGTGCGTACCTTAGAATAGGTGTCATAAACCAGGTCACAAAACCTATGTTTAAGTTTATTTAACATATTATATGCTTGAAAGTCTTAGTAAAGGATCTGGAAAGAAAACTAAAAAAAAATTGTGAGTGTACAAGATTTTTCAACAGAGCAGAATCCCTGAGAACATGAACTTTGAAAAAAAGGGTACGCACTTACCAGAACTCACCCTACAAAATATGCCTACTCTATAAATGTCTTATATCGAGTTTCTATATCAATAAAATGTGTTTATTGAGGAAAAATCTATGATCAACATGAGTCATTTTTATTTACAATGATAAAAGTCATTTTTCTCAAAGTCGAAAATTTGCTTAAATACATAAATTTAAAATGTTCCGTGTTTCACAATATTAAACGGATTATAGTGAAACTATTGAAGGAGACTCTGATAGTATCGAGTTATAGTTTCTTGGATGAGTTTTAGTAATGACAGTGATGTAACACAAGGAATTCGACTTTTTTTATTGTAAAAGACTACGTTTTTGCTGAAAATTTCACATAAATTTTAATTGTCAACTATTTCTTTTTTTATATATGAATGATTGAATGATCACATAAAACATTGCATGTAATTTAAAATTTATGTATTCATACCCAAACTTAATGACTAAAAAAAAAAAATGAAAGCTCAAAGTTTGGAAAATATATATACAGGGTGTCCACTCCAATCGTGGACCAATAGCTAATTTCTAAACCGTTAGAGATAAGCATATAGTTTATTTGAGAAAAAATCTCCAAATTATGAAAGGAATTTTGTATCTATTCAATGTTTTTCAAAAAATCAAATTTTGAAAGAGTTACGAAATTTAAATTTTTATACAGCCCCCCAGTCCTATCAATCATATTTAGTAAAACGTTCCTGACACTGTAACGTTTAAAACTAAAAAAAAATCAGTCTTCCACCACAAAAATTGACCGAGTTATGACGTTTTGAAAAATCAAGATTTTGCATTGTTTCATGACGTCATCGAGAGATCGCTTATGGGACCGTATGCGAAATTCTTCAAAATCTTGATTTTTCAAAACGTCATAACTCGGTCAATTTTTGTCGTAGAACAGTGAATTTTTTTTAGTTTTAAACGTTACAGTGTCAAGAATGTTTTACTAAATATGATTGATAGGACTGGGGGGCTGTATAAAAATTTAAATTTCGTAACTCTTTCAAAATTTGATTTTTTGAAAAACATTGAATAGATACAAAATTCCTTTCATAATTTGGAGATTTTTTCCCAAATAAACTATATGCTTATCTCTAACGGTTTAGAAATTAGCTATTGGTCCACGATTGGAGTGGACACCCTGTATAATAAAATAAAATAAAAATATGTATAATAATATCGAGATCATTAAAACAAATGATTTACTAAAGCATTCGTCCTTTTTTTCAAAGTACAATTTTAGACATTTAGACAAACTTAATTTATCGTGACTCTGAAATCATACATCGACCATTAATAGCACTAGGATTACGTAAGGGCACTATATTAGCAATTTTTAAAAAGGGGGCCAATAACACACATGCTGCGAGTAATCAATAAAACTGTCTTATACTTCAATTAATCATGAATACAACACAACTCTAAGTACACCTAAAAAACTAAATAAATATTGCGCTCACAAATAAATAAATAAACAAGTAAAAATAAAATAAATAAATAAATAAATCATTTCATATGTGTCAAATTTTAAATAAAACCTAAAGTTCTAATAATAAAACCATAACAAAAATATTTCCTCATAAGTATAGATAGAATCATATATCAAGTAACTTACGAATTCCGACCTTTTTCAATCGGTCCATATGGTTACTTAGGAAACTCGTCATAATTTCAGGTACATCGGTCAAGTAAAATAAGCCAATTGTTTATTATTTAACACACTAAAACTGTGGATATGAAAAATAAACCTTTTTTCGTTTAACAACAAAGCGTTAGCAACAAGAAAGCGTTCTTTCAGGAAAGCAACTTACGAAATGTAAAAAAAAAGAAGTTCTGATTTCACCCTTCAAGTCTTGCTTGGGGCCATGTCCCAGAGCCGGTCTGGAACCAGTGTTGAGCCATAAAGATACGTCTAACTGCAACTTAACCCTCCTTTTATATTTCTGATGACTTCAACTATTTTTTTTGGAAAGCTTTTTGAGTTGCTACGAAACTTATATGGCCAAAATGACTGTCATTTAGCTTTGTTTGTCTCGAGATTAATTAAAAACGTGAAAAGAAAGAAAGGGAGAAAGAAAGAAAACGGTTTGAACGTTGTGGAAATATAGCTTTTATTTCAGTGAAAGAAGTTTCAGACTTTTCTATTAATCGTTCACGTCGGATGGTAATTTTGTCTTTCTTAGAATATAAACTTCTAAAAAATAATATCCGTCGTCAAATGATATATTTTAAAGTTAAAAGTTATAAGTTCAAAAAATATTCTGATGCGTTAAATATTTACTATAAAAATAGGTACGTTAAATGTATATATACTTTGTGTATTGTAATAGTTAAACACAGAAGTAATATTTTTAAATCACTTGTGATCGACATGCCCCCCCCCCCCTGAGCTTTAGTGTTTTCATTCTTAAAACGCTTATTTAAGACGTTCTAATCAACTCAGAAATTTGTATAACGTTTATGATGTTCCGAAAAAGAAATAAGACCCTTTGATTATTTAAACAATTTGAGTCGCCCTTTAATTACCATTTGGTTAGAAAATTTATGTAAAAGTTTTGCTGAAAATTGGATTAGTAAAAAAAAAATAATAATAATAATCTTAACTAAAAATTACTTTCTTACGCGCATCTATGGCACACAGTTTAAATGGTTTACTTTCCATTCCCTTTCGCCTATATTTAGTATTAATGCAAAAGAAGAGACAGCTCGTGATGCAACAATATTATGCTTATTAAAGCAACAATAAAAGCTTTTTTTTCTTTTTTGGAGCATCACCAATATTTTCAGTCGTCTGCTTTTTAATCTTCTGACCGTTCATCGCCAATTTGTTCAAGGGAAGAAACAAACTGGAATTTTCTGTCCTTATTTTTTAAAAAATGTGCATCTCATATTTGTAGTTAGGAACACTATTTTTCACTGTTTATTCAATTTTCATCTGACGTAAACAAAAACTGTCGGTATTTCCATACTTTTAATATTTGAAAAAATGTTTTTCGCAGGTTAGAATTTCATATCAATAGCTAACAAGGAGAAAACAATATGAGAAAATTTATGTTCATTGAACAAAATGATTTTGCTGTCGTTTTCTGTCATTAATTTTCAATTTTTTTCTTTATTTTCTCTTTCTTTATCTAGTTATGTCTTTTATCTTTCTTTTCTTTTCTTTTTCCTCTCTTTTCATTTTCCTTCATTCTTCCCTGATTTTTCTATTCTATTTTACTCTTTTTGCTCTATGTTTCAAGTTTGCAACAGCCTATGCTCTTGATCTGGTTAACTTTCTTCTATAATTTTAATCATTTTTACCAGTCTGATGATAAAAACTATGTAAGATTTTTATAGGTATACTCTCTAGTGATGAGAGTAAAACTTAATTTTTCAAAAATACTTTCGATGACCCTAAATCACATCAGAGAAAAGAAAACAGTCAACAACTAACAGGCTACCTGATACTGGAATAAACTAATACGTTTCAAAATAAATTAATAAATAAATAAAAATAAATAAACATTGAGTGATGAAACCGAAAAAGTTAAATAAATAAGTCACTGAAATAATTCTTTGAATGAAATTACAAAATTTTTACAATAAATAAATAGATTAATAAGTATATGATGCCATGTAAGATCAAGTAGTCCAGTTTTAATAAAGCTTCGAATATCATAATTATTTATTTGCTGAAAAAGTTATTTTTCTGATACTCGGTAAAAAAAAAAAAAAACAAGCTGTACATGAAATTTGAAATTTATCATGTTTCTTATGCCACGCCTACCAGTCAGTGCACTACTTGCAGTTTCGCAAAATTACACTAAATTTAGATGAAAAGATTGTGGAAAACTGAATCTGTAGAAATTATTTAAAAAATCAGCAACTTTTACTGCCCAGGTCCAGCATATCCAAATTATCAACAAAAATTATTTTGAAGCAGTTTAAAATTACAAATATGTCCAGTATTCCAAAAATGGACATGCCTATGAGCCAACTCTTAGAACGTTTAGACGTTCAAAATAAGAAGCAAAGCATGGAATTGAGATGTCGAGGATAAGATCTTCCGAATAAGAGAAAGTTTAGTCAGATATTTGATGAAAAATGATTTACATTAACTTGATAAGGATGATGGTACAAACCAGACATATCAACCGTAATTTATTCGCTCTACGTCAGTGCCTAAGTTCATTCTTTTAGCTTTTGTTTTAATTTAGTTAAATCACTTTGCCGTAAAATAAAGCCTGATTTGTCTTCATAAAGCTTTTTTATGTTATTTTGTAAACGTAATATTTCACTTAGTTTTTTTTACTTGTGACACAAAGTATCCAAAGTAACCCAAGGAACCGATTCTGGAAATGGAAATAATTTCAAACACCCCAATCCCAATAAATATTTCTAAAATTTTTGTTTCCGAGAAATTTTAAATAATCAAAAATCAAAACACTCAGATAACACCATAAGGAAGGAATTGCTGTAGTTTACTCCCAAAATATTTCATAAGCGGCATTTTGGTGGAATACAGAAAATATGCACTATGCATTTAGAAAGAAGGATTCAATATCCCAAGTAGCACACTTTGTTGTTTAAACGTTGTAAAATGGTTATTAACGTTGTTTCATCGGATTAAAAACGTTTATTAAACGTTTTTTGTGCTACCTGGGATGTGTACAGTAAGGGGCTGTACATTAATTTCAGATCCATTTTGGACACTAATGATGCATGGCATTATTTAAACAGTGTGCAATATACATCGTACTGTGTGTATGTATGTATATATATATATATATATATATATATATATATATATATATATATATATATATACATATAAGTTTTTTATCATTGCAATAACTTAAACCCAACTACTTGACGATATATTGCTAAACATTGTTTTTTTGATTTACAAAATATCCATTTTCAATCATAACAATAATTTTTCAAAACTTCAAAGTTATATCTCATTCAAACAAGGAAAGAACAAACTAGACACTAGCTTTCTGCCTGAATGATTGAAACCAGAAATAAGGCATAACTTTGTGCGATAACTTTTTTTTTTCCTTTTCGGCGTTGAATGTCTAAGGCTTCATTACTTAGGTGGTTTCGGATGGATGGCAGGAACACCGATGCTTGCTTAGAGGCCTCCGAAATTATAAATGAAAAAAAAAAAAAAAAAAAAAAAAACAGAAGAAGAAAATAATGTTTTCAAAAAATAGAATGTGGCATCAGCTCTTAAAATTATGGGGATAGAGAATTTTTTATCCTTTGAATCATTTTCGTTAAATGTGCTTGCCAGTTTGTCAGAAAATAAAGCAACTGCATGTTTGAAGAGTTAAAAGGTAACTAAAGTAGTAGGAATTCAATTTTAAGATTTTTTTTCTGGGACGTAGACTTTTGCTATCCCCAAATTTTAGAAAGAAATACTGAGAAAAAGAATATTAAAGAAAAACATTGAAACACTTTTTAATCTTGTTATCTTTTTGCACTTAAACTAAGAGAAGATTTACTGAGCGAAATAGATGGCTTTTATCGTTCACGTAGTTCAACACAGCTTTTTCTGGGCAGTTGAAAACGTAGGTATCTGAGTGACATTAATTTTGCTGTCTACAAATTCCACATAACTTACACGGAAACTACTTTAGACTTTTTTCTCTCTGCAACTATCAACGTTGAAATTTGCAGTCCATTCATGTTTCTTTTCGATTCAGTCATTATATAATAACTCTTTGGGAAATACTTCTGGCTACGTTTTATATCTCTTTATCAAAGCATGTGATAATTCGGCTACCGAATGTAAAACATGGTAAAACAGGTTTTTTAAAGTTAAAATGAATAAATATGCTCAGTGAATGGTTTTGGAGGTGTTTCTTTTATTTATAAACTATATTAAAATGAGCAGCTATATACTTGAACCAGATCTACATGCTGATATGTTGGCTTAAAACCAAGAGGAACAGTTGAATCATATGCTCTCGATTTAGCGATTTATACGAGTAAAACTAAAATACTTTCATCATTCAATACCAACAACTGTAGTTGTTTAATCTTGCCCTTTGAACACATAATGACAACTCTAAAAGGACAGCAGAGAAATACAGTCAGTTTTAAACTCCGTAACGGGGAAAAATGTATGCTATTGAAGTAGAGTTAGTACAACATTGGGAAAGCGTTCGAAATGATTGTCAACGATGGCTAAACTGAGCTGCTTGCATTTATTTTATAAAATGTAATTTTTAGTGTGAAAGAAAAGGGCAGCCAATTAACTCACAATCTGAAAATGAGGGCACACTTTGGTTTTGAATTGATTTTACCTTGAACATTTGGGCTATAAAAGAAAATGACAGGACAGTAGCAAAAGTATTATGATCTATAAGCTGATTTTAAGTTCATAATGAGACAAACAAGAATGTTTCTATGATAGCAAAAGAAGTTGGAATGAATGGGGGGAGGGGGGTCGGGTGGAGCAATATGCAAGTCCAAATATTGCAAACATATACCAATTCAGTTCTTTATAAGAAACTTTGGGAACCTTTGTTTGACATGAATATATTATTTACTTATTTCGCTTTTAACACAAGATATTTATATTTGCTTTGGGTTTTAAATTTCTATTTAACCTCCTCGAGAAATGTTATCAGTTAACACGCACTCATGTATTTTCCCAACAAGATTCAAAGTTTTCAAAATGCTTTAATAGGCCATAATATGCTTTAATAACCTCCAAATAAATAAATAAATAGATAAAAATAATAAATAAATAAGTGAAATAAATAAATAACTAAATAAATAAAGGAAATGACGTAGCTTTAAAATTGAGAAAAGTGTTAACGATTGCAGTTGGAATAGACAGTGAACTCCCACTTATGCGTCGGCCCAAGGGACCAACAGAAAAAGGCGCATAAGTGAGAGAGACGTATAAGTGAACAAGCCTATTTAAAGGACTGAAACGCAACATAGGTTCTAATGAGAGAATGAATAAGAATGTTTCTATAGACAAGGGACATATTACTACGGTTTGTCAATTGCTGTAACGTAACTTCAATGATAAAGAGAAAACAAAAATTGTAGCATACCTAAGTACAAACTGTTCCCTTTAAAACGATCCATAATAGGTAATTGTCCCTCTCTGAACTCTAGTTCATGCGGAAAAAATGCTTTCCGTAAGCAATAAAGTCGAAAGATTAAAGAGGAACGTGGAGAAAAATGCTTATTTTTTAAAGAAAATAAATATTTTTTAAAAATTTTACCGAAAATTCAGCGTATCAGTGAAATATTTATCTTTAGAGCGATACATAAACGAATGATACTTCCATTATTTTGTTATGGAATGTGCTGGGACCATTCAAATTCGTCGTATAAGTGAAAAAGGCGCATAAACGAGGCGGTGTATAAGTGAGAGTTAACTGTATAATCATTGTTTACTGAAACACGAAAGAAAACAGTGATACAAATGAAACTCCGTTACTCAACATATCTAAAAGAAAAGCACAAATATAAAACTTAATGCAAAAACTAGTAATTTTTCATTAAAAAACTGGTGTGTAAATCATTTTACAATGTTTTTTTGTAAGTTGAGAAGCAATACTATAAAATGTTTGTTTAATGCTTAAGCAATGTCCGGTTTGTGTATAGAACAATTTCGCATTTCAAGCTACTGAATGGTACTGTACGCAGGGACGTCATTTCGTATTTTTTAAGGGGGGGGGGGCAAAGGGTGCATACACAATGTAAAATTTACCAAAAAGTGGCAAAAACCATGCCCACTTATATGCCAATACACTGATTTCCCAAAGTCGGGGGGGGGAGGCAATTGACCCCCCCCCCCCCCGCCCCTCCTAAATGACGGGCCTGACTGTACGAACTTCAAATTAGTTACTCAAAGTTAAATAGTTAGCTCCAGTGTTTTCACCCTCTAGGGTGCGCAATAACCGTGAAGGAGAAGCGTGAGGATAACGAAAAAGAATGATGATGAAAAAAATGGCTAATTTACTGAAAGAAAAGCAACACTGTAAAAAATGAATGTTGTTTTTACAGTATAATTCAGCTAATTTTATAGTGATAATCTGTAAAAATTTCTAATTTTACAGTAATAAACTGTAAAATAACTAATTTTACAGTACTAAAATGTAAAATTGCTGATTTTAGTTTATTACCGTGCATTTTACAGTTTTAAACTGGAACCTCGGCTGCCAGTATTATACTATTATTTTTACTGTATAATATTGCTAAATTTTACGGCAATAAACTGCAAAATTTAACTTTACAGTAAGAAACTGAAAAATTGCTAGTTTTACACTTTATTACTATGCATTTTACAGCTTTAAATTCGAACCTCAGCTGCCAGTATTATACTGTAAAAACAACAGTTCATTTTTTGCAGTGAAATCAAAATATATTTTGACCAAATAAAATGTGAAACACATGTTAGCTTGAAAATTTATCTAATGAAAAGGGTTGTTTAAGTGTAATTTGTATTAACTACCTTACAAAGTCAAATCAATGTACATCATTTTGTTTTTATTATTATTTGGTATAAATATTTCGTATAATACCATTGTAAAATTTCGATACTTGGTTAATGAAATTCAAGATGTTAGTTGCAAGAAAGCATTAAAGTTAAATTAATTAACTATTCAATTATGTGCAACGGTAAAATTATAATAAAACACATAATATTAGGACTGCATTAAAATAAACATATGTGATAACTAACGTTTTATGAATGGATGTATGTTCAGTTATTCAGTTAAAGAATTGAGAAAAAAAGACTTTGAATTAAATTTTTTTATGAAGAAAGCAATATGATTTTTTTATTTAGAAAAAAACATAAATAAAATAAAAACATAAATTTTAATAGTTCAAAAATAAAACTTTAGTTAAGGTTGCAGAGCAATTTTAACATTAAAATATTCAAAATCGATCACTATTGATATTTTTATATTATGATGAGGTCAAAGAGTAATGAAATTAAAGAATGAACGCTAGGTCGGGAGTACCAAAGGGAGGAGAACTGTTGAACTAATTCATATAAGATGGTAAAACAAATAGCCCTTTATAACATATTTGCCGTCTTTGGACCTCCGGAATCAAATTTACGTTCGAAATAATAAGGGAGCAAAGAGAAAAATAGAAAGTTTTGATACTATATTTATGCCATAGTTTCCTTAAATTGACAACAATCTGATTCAACAATTAGGAAGTCATTGTAAAACTTATATCGCGTTTCGTGCAGCGTTTCGATACGCTTTCAAGGCTCCAGAACCGGTTTTATGACCCAAAACGAATTATTATCTGGACTCTCGGAGCACTTCATAAGGAAAAATGAAAAGAATGAGTGGAAATCCAAGTACTTGTTCTACGAAAGCTCAACGCATATATTATTAAACCTGTGTTGAACATTTGTAGATCGAAGACCGATTGGTTAATTGTAAAGTAATAAAGTAATTCTCGGTCAGCGAGACAATGCTAACCATTATTCATTAAAGATTACGGCAGTGAAATCAGATGATTACATGTATCTTGCATGCATACATAAGCATGGATTTTTTTTTTGCAAAAAAGTTACTTTAGTCACAATGCCATTTTTGTTGAAAACATACAGTGCAAAAAATAAACTTGTTTTTACAGTATAATACTGGTAAGAAATTCCAATATAGAACTGTAAAATGCACAAAAATAGACCAAATCTACCAATTTTACAGTTTATTACTGCACAATTAGCAATTTTACAGCTCATTACTGTGCATTTTCCAGTTTTAAACTGGAACCTCGGCTGCCAGTATTATACTGCAAAAACAAGTTTATTTTTTGCAGTGAACCTATCAGTGGTTATTTTGCTTCGAATTATTGATGAAAATGATGCGTGTGCCACCATCTACATCTTAAATCTATAAATTCAACCATAAATTATTCTTTGTACTTTAGCTTTCAAATGAAAAGAGGTCAAAAATCAGCTGAAAATGTTACGTCAGTTACCATGGAAAATGACCTTTTTGTAATGCTTACCATCAATTTTATATTTTAAAACCCGTTAAAATATATTAATTTGTTGGTCTGAAAGTTACAATGTTGCAGCACTAGACATTAATTTGTAAGAAATATTTTACTTAAATTGCTCCATCCTTCCCAACTCTGCACAAAATAAACTTCTCTTTACAGTGTAATACTAGCAGCAGAGGTTCCAGCTTAAAATTGTAAAACGCACAGTAATAAACGGTAAAATTAGCAATTTTACAGTTTATTACTGTAAAACGAGCAATTTTAGTTAATTGTTGTAAAATAAAGCAATTTTACAGTTTATTACTGTGCATTTTAGTTTTAAACTGGAAACTCTACCGCTAGTATTATACTGTAATAACAAGTTTATTTTTTGCAGTGAATGTGTGTGTGTGTTACCTTTCAGTACGATTAATTTCTCTCCCCATAAATAAATAGAAAGTGACAGAGCTTTCTCTGTTTTCATTTCATCTACTAGAAGTGAAGAAAAAACAATGGACAAAAACGAATTTCATCCTCTACTCTTTTATTACGTATTTTACCCGAACGAAAGGTCCGAAGCATTTGAGCATGGACAAATAAAAGTCATAAAGAAATGTGTCACGTGACTAAATGGCAGGCTGCGAAACACGCAAAATACAGGTGTAGTAGTTGAAAAAGAAAAATAATTTTTTGGCCAATACGGCAGTGAAAAAGAATTTTTAGATTTGATAATAGTCTAAAGTGAAGAAAAATTAAAGTATCGTTAAAGCTTTTTTGAGAAAGGAACACGTGCATCTTTTTTATGCGTTACAAATTACGCAAAAAAATATTGTAATATTTTTATCGTAGAATTAGCAGTTGAATCAGTTGATAATATTTGGGTATAAAATAGTTCAGAGAATATAGAAAATAGTCTTATTAGAGTAACATTGATTTTGAAACACATAAATGTTAAATTTATCCATTGCGTATTTCGTTAAACAAACGTAAAAGAGTTCCAGAGAATTTTTTGGTAATTGAATGTATTACTAAATAAATGTATTTACTGTTAGAAAGAGAGAAAAAATATTTTTGAGACAGAGTAAGCAAAACAAAAGCATTATTATTATAATAGCCTATGGTACAAAAAAGAAGTACTTCTTTGAAGTTGGATGCTGTTAGTATATTTTGTCACTAAGAGGGCGGGGGGGGGAGGGGGTTCATGTGTCAGAAAAGCACGTAAAAGGTCTAAAAATAATTATAAAACTACCTCTAATTAAAAGCATATTGAAAAATACTGGTGTCCAGGTATAAGGTAGTATGCTACACTACATACACCACGTTATATTAGAGAGTTGATAAATTAAATTGTCCACCGCTTTATTTTTTAACAAAAGAAATGCGAGTTCTCAATAGCCTTTATAATTTATTTTCATAGAAATAAATATTATTCAGTATAAAACATAAAACCACAAAAAAAGTTGAAAAGAAGTATAGGAGTCTAAGGCAGGAATTCAAGTGAAACACCATTGCAATCGCTTCGAGGCGATCGCAAATTGCAATTGCTACTAGAAGTCGAATTACATTAGAATCGCATCTCGTAGCGATTGCAACGTTTCACTTGAATCCAAATTTGGGAATTTGCGATTGCATTTGATGAGTTGCGATCGTCCGTGTTTCACTTGAATTCCTGCCTAAGAGCTGAGATTTCGTGAACGACCATGCTAAATGAGCCCCGCAATCCAATTTATCAATATAAGGGCAAAAAAAAAAAAAAAACAGCAGATCTCGATCTCTTGCCATCAATATCACATTTGTCTCTAGAGTTAACATACGGCTTAAAGGCCCATTTCACTGTGAAGCACGAAAAATGCTTCGGAACCAATTAATACTGATTTTTATGTAAATTGACCTTTTGAATTTAAACATGAACTGAGTTTTTTCCATAACACCCGCCCTATTTTATCTTATTTCTAGAAAACTGCTGTTATTGCTGTATTTTTTACTTTTCAGTAATAGAAAAACACTATGTCATGCTCCAAGACTAAGCAAAAATTAACTTTCAACATCATTTTTTGAAAAAAAAAAAGATATTACTGATTAAAAACTTTCTACAACTAGCTGGAATTATAAAACAAAAATACATAATCATAGGATAAAATTCATCATCAAACATCGCAAATTTGGTGTCATATTTCCCACAAAAGGATTAAAATAATTCAGCAAAAGGCCTTTAGATTACGCTCTGTAGAGGTTTTCCTCACTAAATCAGTGCTCAAAGAGATAAATTAACGTATAAGTGCACTTTCGAAGCGTAATTGTCTTCCATTTGGCAAAAAAAAAAATGATGTTTTCATGCACTGAACTATGATTTTCTACATGTACCGTGATGAAATTTTTTTTCCCTCTCGCTAAGAAGAATTGAAGGAAATAATAAAAAAAAATTAATAATAAAGAAAAGAAAATACTAATAAAACATAAAATTAATAAAAGTGGATGAAACTAAGCTTTTTCATTTGTAAAAAAAAAAAGAAAATTAAGAGAAGTGTAAATTATTTAAGAAAGTTAAAAAAAAAAAAAAATGAATGTACGCTTTTGAGAATGGAGGAAATATGTCTACAAGGGGATTTCCACAATTTATTTTTGAGGAAATTATCCAATTCAAAGATATTTGCAAAGACTTATTTGTTTCATTTTTAGTTGCAATGAATTCTCAGTAGTTATCAATACTTTTAAACAAAGCTCTAAAAATCTCTCTCATAGAGAGAGAGAGAGGGGGGGGGGAGAGTTTTGAATTGATCATTTTACGTTATAGGTAGTTTTCCTATTTGCTTTTGCAGCTTTTTCTTTCTTTCTTTCTTTTTTTCGAAAAATTCAAAAAGATTTAACATTAATGTCAACTAGCCAAGTTCAAAGTTTTTTTTTTTTTTATCACGAAACTAAAATGAAAAAAAAGTAATATTTGTTTTAATTTTTTGGTCTAAATTTTTATTTCCAACTCCGTGAAATGCAGAAAGCAAAAGTTGTGAGTAAAAGAATGATCATTTTTTTTCTTTTGTTTCCTTTACTTTAATGTCAGCTTTCTTGAGTTTCAAAATTTTACGCATAGACCTTTTTGTCTTTATTTTTTCATTTAAATCTTCAGAAAGAAAAAAAATCTACATTAATAAATCAATGACTAATATGTTGTTAGAGCAAAACCATATGTAATATTCATTATATCACAGGTGTATTTTAGGATTATTATGTAGGCCTCGCGCATTCTTTTATTTAACATTTTAATGAAAATTCGCATGTTTTCTTCGTTAGTTTGAAATAAAAAATACATATACATTTGAAAATAAATATCCACTCTGTTGCTCAATCATTTACACGTGCATGCTTTTTTTATGCATTATTTGAAATTTATTCCCAGAATTTTAAAGATTGACTTATTAATGATATATTCAAATGTAAGGAACCATCATGTATCGTAATATCGCTGTTCCGTAAGAGTAATGACCTAACTTTAACAGTTACGTCATTATTATTCCCGTTAAGTTTTGAGTATTTGAGTTTCAATGCTTATTAGCACCACAAAGCCTTAAATCATACTATGGAACAACAATGTAATTGAATTGCGACATTGGTCGCTAGTGTGTAGTTTGAAGAAACAATGACGTAACTGATTAAGGGTTGAAAATTAGGGATGAATATTAATAATGCTTAATTCCTAGTCTGTTAATATTAAAGTACAGAATATGTGCTATACGTACACCTCATTCACTAAATTTAATTTCACAGCTGGTATTACGAATAAAAGTTTTTTTTCTCTTCTTTGTGGCCTCCCATAAAATTTTAATTTTAGCAGTTGCGTCATTACTCTTTTGGAACAACGATGTGAAGAATAAAAAGAGAGAGAGAGAGAGAAAGAAATGGTACTTGAAAAATAATAATTTGTAATACTAACGCAAAGATAACGTGTTGCAGGTGTGACAGCACGGTCACGCCCGCAACACGTACAAATCACTATTTTTTAAATGCAAGAAATTTTTTTAGAAACTTGACACCTTATATTGTGACACATACACTAGGTGGCCAAAAGTATCCGGACACTTTCGAAAATTCACATTTTTACATATAGCTCGAAAAATAAGGGATCAATTGTTCTTTAACTTTAGTCATACAAAATATAGGCTTCACCGAACATTTCCAAGTTGAAATTAAATTACCCTTGCATTTGGGGGACGACAAGAAGGGGGGTTGAAAGTAAAACCGCATTTTGACCATAACTCTTCGAAAATAGCTCGGAATAAGCTATAAATTTCGGTAATCAATTAGCATACTATGTATAATTACTGTACAAATTTTTATGAACGTACCACTCTTACTTCCGAAGATATGAAACATTTTTAAAAAAATGGCAATTTTATTTGAAGGGTTTTTGCTCATAACACGCAGAGTTTTTGATCAAACCTTATCAAAACTTCAGGAAAAATGACAAAATACAATAGAAGCAAACTAGGGAGGGTCATTGAATTTTTTAGGGCGTGGGCTGTTTTCGGGGGTTTTTGGAGGATTTTTTTTTTTTTTTGCTGTTGAAGGCCATTGCAGTTAAAGGGGATGAGCACCCTGGATAACATTTATTTACTCGTTCAAGTCGAAAGGCTTTATTAAAAATATTTTTAAGCTTTGCTGTGTCATACATCAGTAAATTCGAGTAATTTAATAATCGAGTGCACTTTTTTGAGAAAATCACTGGCAAGAGCAATGTTTCTAAAAAAAACAAAAATATAAAGAAAATTTTGCACAAAAAAAAATAATTTGTTTATGAAACAAATAGTCTTAGCCTGTTTTCATCACTAATAATGAGACATGCGTACATTTCTCAGGTAAAAATTGTAAAAATGGAACAGAACACAAAAATTATAATTATCACATTTTTTTGTAACGCATATCTTTGAATAAGGATTTATCCACGGAGCTAGCTAGAGGAATACTTGTAATGTTTAAAATCTTTGTCGTAAATTTATGCTTACTCTCATGCAGAGCCTGATTACTGAACAGGCCAACTAGGCCTTGGCTTAGGGTCCCTGCTTTTTAGGGGCCCCCAAATGGCTAAAATTTCTAGACATTAGCTAAAATTGTAAGGTTTTGACTGCATTAGGCCCCGTAAATACTGTTTGGCCTAGGGCCTCTGATAGTTTAATCGGGTGCTGCTATCATGGTTAAAAGTTATGAACATATTTATTGATATAAATATAGAAAGAACCTGCCAATAAATCCTTAACTTCAGGAATTCAAACAATTTTTAAATCTATGTGTAGTTACGGGGACCAGGTAAGGCAATTTTGACCAAAAATTCGATTTTTACTTTTTTATATCATCAAAAAGGTTAAACTTTTATCTTACCAACCATATATGACACTTGTTTATCAAAAAATAGACGCATCAGAAATTTTTTGTTCTTTCAAAAACATTTACCGTGTTCATCACATGAATGAAATCTTTAAATGTGTTTTTCGTCAAACTTGATTTTTTCACGTTCATTTTCCTTTTTCTCAATATCTATCAAACTTACAGGGCCAATTTTTTAATGACACTTACATTATGTAGTATTTTACATTTTAACACATGGATTAGACGATATATTGAAAAAACATTTTTCATGAGTCAAAAATCATCAAAAATGCTAATTTAAAAGTGTTTTTGAGTACACTATAAAATATATATTTTATTTCCACTTAGAGAGAAAAGAACTTGTTAATATATGTAAAACATGTTATTCTAGCATGCATAAAAATTTCGTACCCTTATTTTTTACCATTTCTGAGAAAAAGGTACATAAAGTTGGTGAATTTAACATGGCGGAGATAGGGCTTACCCGTTTCTAATAAAACGAAATATATGTCAGAGGTTGTGGCAAAATTTAGGAAACAATGAACGTTAAATGGTTCAAAGTGTAAAAAATTTTCCCATTCGCAATGAGCATATGAAGACATTTCCTCGCAACTAAAACGACTCATGTATTAAAAATATTGACCAATATCTTACAAAAGTTTGCAATATCGCTTTTATGTGGCCGTATCATCTACCACCTGTAAAAAAGTAAACGTAGACTCACGTCGTCCAAAGTGTGGAATTCGAATTCTTCGGCGTACTTCACCAGTGCGCGTTGGTGAGAAAATTGCTTTCAAAGTCAAGGTTTTATTTCTATTTGTACATAACCTTTTCTGCAAAATCTCTTCTAAACGATCTTCACAAAGAGGGAATGTTCATACTTCAGGTGATTTTTTTATTTTATTTTACTTGCATCAGTCGATGTTTCGGCTGATTGGGATATTTCGGGGGAAACTAATAAAAAAAGTTTTCTTTTCTTTTGACTCTTTTATCACACAACTTTGGAAGTTCAGAAATGCATTTAGATGATAATTACACTTCAAAAAATTAACTGTTGTTTTTACAGTAGAATACTGGCAGCCGAGGTTCCAATTTAAAACTGTAAAATGTACAGTAATAAACTGTGAAACTAGTAATTTTAGTTCCTTACTGTAAAGTTAGAAATTTGATAGTTTATTGCCGCAAAATTTAGCTGTATTATACGGTAAAAACAGCAGTATAATACTGGCAGCAGAGGTTCCAGTTTAAAACTGTAAAATTAGCAATTTTAGTTTATTACTATAAAATTAGCAATTTTACAGTTTATGACTGTAAAATTAGCAATTTTACAGTTTATTACTACTAGCAATTTTTACAGTTTATTAACATAAAATTAGCTGTATTATACTGTAAAAATATCAATTTTTTACAATGTAGGTGTTAAATAAATATGATTCATCAACGAAATTCTTACGACATTCACTAATATTTGGCCGATTGGGATCGTTCGAAATCTGGCATCAAAATTTAAAACCCCCACTTACATCCCTTTTGCGTCTCACTGTCTCATATATGTATTTTCTGAAAGAAATGACTAAAATTTTAAAAGCAGCTCGGAAAGGAACACATGAAAAACTCTACTTACTTAAACAGTTGAAATTTCTCACATACACGTCGTTCTGATCCCGCCAACCTAAATTCGAGACTAAGTCTCGAATTTGGGTGAATGATAAAACGCTGAAGCTCATTTTCACTCCTGAAAAAACAAAGGAAAAAATCAGATTGAACATAAAAATAGGTTGACAATTATTTTTAAACAAAATTTTTATGAATTAAAATTTAAAAATATATATATATTGTGTCATATGAAGGAAGAAGAAAATTACTTGCACCTGAAGTCTTTTGACTTACACCTGAAACGTTTTTAACAACTTTTTTCTATTTGACACCATTACACGCATACAAGCACAAAAATATTTGTCACGCATCGTTAGAAAATAGAGCTTATTTTTATTTCTGAAAGAAGTAGTTTTTAATACATTTCAATATGAAATGAAGAAGAATAAACATGATTTTGTCTTCATAACCACGTTCACGTGTAACTACGTATTATCCCACTAATGATAATAACAAACATCAGCATTTTTATTAAATAATTAAATGCAGTTCAAATTTATGCTACATTTTATTGATTTGACAAATTGTCTGGGAAGGTATTGTATGCTTAAACCCTTTTTTGAGGCCCCTCCAATAGTGATCTATACCAAAGGTTCTAGACCTTATTTGACTTGCGGCCCCCTTGTGAGAAAATTCATTCATGAAAGAATTATTGTCAAAACCCTTTTTTCGTAAAATATCTTTTCTGGCAATTAAACGTGCAATAGTTTCTTTTCAATTCCTTTCTTTTTCACGTGCAATAGGTGTGGTCGAAATTAACGGTGTTTTTTACCTTTATGATTTTTTTTTCACCGGTGAAATAATTTAACTATGGCCCGCTTTATAGGGCTCATTGCTGCTGTATTTTCATATTTTCTGTGACCCACCTTCAGTTTGTTTTGTAATCCTTAAGGGACCCATATGGCCTTCCTTAAAAAACTGTGAACATTTACTTGGTTGGGAATAATACCTACAATCCTGCTAATAAAAATAAAAACTATTAGTAGCAACAGAAAAATTAACTATTTGTGTGAGCTATTTTACATAAAAACCCGTGTCAACTCTAATGTTTAACTGCCAGCTGAAAATTATATTAATATTAAAACAATGCACTATATTACATGATCTTATAAAACACTTATTTGTTGTTAAGACACTTAAGCAATAAATAGAGAAATAAGAGAGAGAGAGAGAGAGAGATAACTTAGTTCAGAAATTTTAAAACTGAAGAAATCATGTAGATAAAATAGGACCAAACCATGACAAAACTGAAGATTCGTTCACTCTAATAAGGTTCAAAAAGACTCATGCACTGCAAAAAATGAACTGTTGTTTTTACAGTATAATACTGGCAGCTGAGATTCCAGTTTAAAACTGTAAAATTCACAGTAATAAACTGTAAAACTAGAGATTTTACAGTTGCTTACTGTAAAGTTAACAACTTTACAGTTTATTGCCGTAAAATTTAGCTGCATTATACAGTAAAAACAGCAGTATAATACTGGCAGCAGAGGTTTCTGTATAAAACTGTAAAACGCAAGGTAATAAACTGTAAAATTAGCAGTTTTACAGTTTATTGCTGTAAAATGAGCAATTTTACAGTTTATTCTTGTAAAATCAGCAATTTTACAGTTTAGTACTGCAAAATTGCAAATCCTTACAGTTTATTTCTATAAAATCCGCTGTATTATACTGTAAAAACAACATTCATTTTCTACAGTGTAGTGGGCGTACCATGAAAGAAAGCTAGATAGTCAGATACATTGCAGTAAAACAACATCAGCAGCAGGAAAGATCATAATCGACATAACCCTGAAATAACGTTCAAAACCGAAACGAGCTTTGCAAACGTCCTGTATCTCGAAAATATACCAATAAGAGCCGACTGCGTAAAATTTTCAGCGAAACAGCCTGATTTCAGAAACCTCTTATCAGCGACTACAATTCAGTGACGACGTCAACTTACTATTAGACTTTTCGTATCAATTTGGGTGACCTCTCGAACTGATAAAGAAAACATTTTGAAACCCATTGGTTCGTAAACATAGTCTAAGCAATTTGGTTTAGAACTGTATGTTTTGCAGTTAATTATTAGTAAGACTTTAATTAGGAAAAAGACTATGAAATTATATAAATTACAATGTTATAAATAACATTGATCACGACAATATTTTCCCTTCGAGATAAGTTGACTACCGTTGTCGAAATAACTAGACAAACTTCTTTAAGAAAAAAAAATGTTAAAAGCACTAATAAAAGCACTTTCCCAATATTACCCACCGAAAAGCTTTCTGCCTGCCAACTAATCAACAGCACATCCTTATTCAGTGTCTTAGTTATTTCGTATCAATATTTTTGGTTTGAATTCCTTTAACAAAACCTTTTTAACTAAAATTTTAGTGCGCGGGTCATTCCATTTTAAATCAACAAATGAGGTGCGCATCACCATTTTTGATTTTGATGAAAATTTGCATGTGTATTCCTTTTACTTCCCAGAGCTCAAAATAGTGTTCATTTTATTTTTAAAAAATTTACCCTTTGATATATAGGCCCTTTTTGTTGTTGGCAACAGCGAAAATCGGCCGTTTTGATGCTTTGCCTTATGAACTATAACTTTTTTTCTATCAAAGATTTAGAGCTCAACTATAGCTCATTGGAAAGCTAAGAAAAAGATCTTTTTATATATGCTATCAATAAATTTCAGATTAAAAGAAAATACTTCTTTTTTCAAGGTCAAAGTTCACGACGAAAATGACATTTTTTACTACTTTCGAACATTAAAAAACCCATGAAGGGTTCAAAGTAACAAGCCGATTTTTCTATCATATATTCATAGTCATGGTAACTTACTGTATAAAAAAAAATGGCTTGTTATTCCACCCCCTTTATGAGATATGCCCCCCCAAAGTTGTAAATTTTTTAAAAAATCCAATTTTCAACACTAAAAAAATGCATGTGGGGGGCAGGATAAAAATTTTTTTATAAGTGGTATTTTAAGTACTTTTTATCAGCTTTCTAATAAAACAAAAGTTGCTTTGTTATTCAAAGGCGTTTGGCAGATATAAGGGACTGAACTTTCAAAAAATTGCACAAAAACAACACGATTATTTTCATTTTTTTAAATCTTTTTTTTTTATTTAAATGTAATTATATACCTTATTCTTTGCCTTAAATGCTAAAAACAGACAAAGAAGAGCAATGAAGAAACATATTTAAAGTTTAATAAGATAATTTAAGATTTTTAACACCTGGGAATATAGAATAGCACTAAACTTGTCTAATTTTTAAACATCTGAGTGCTACCTACAACAGAACTGAGCATTTCGCAACTTGTCCAGGTTTGTTCATACCATGTGGTCATCCTTGTTCTGGCTTGCTCTCACATGTGTATCTTAGTTGTCTTTCAAATTCTGAAAGAAGTAGGTTGTTCAGCTAGTGTTTCTGCTGTAAAATCTTGTGAAGCTGATGTGATTTCTCTTCAATTCAAGTTCATTCATATTCACAGAATGTTTTGTTAAAGGTAAAAGAAGAAATTCTTTAGAATCCTTAAATATAAATTTAAATTTGTCTTTCTACATGTAAACTGTGAATAAGTTATGGATAACCCTAAATGCTCCATAGGAGTTTTTGAGAATGATGATTGTAATATTTTAAGTTACAATAGGCAGTCTACTGTAAATAGTATTTCCGAGTACAGTGATGATGATAAAACTTTACTGCACCTGAGTACTGGGTGTAAAACTATTGAAACTGTTTGTACCTACCATGCAAAAAAATTTCTTGCCAAGTTTTGTCACCTTTATGGAACTTCTTGCTGGTAGGTACAAACAGTTTCAATAGTTTTACACCTAGTTCTCAGGTGCAGTAAAGTTTTATCATCATCACTGTACTCAGAAATACTATTTACAGTAGACTGCCTACTGTAACCTTAAATATTACAATCATCATTCTCAAAAACTCCTATGGAGCATTTAGGGTTATCCATAACTTATTCACAGTTTACATGCAGAAAGACAAATTTAAATTTATATTTAAGGATTCTAAAGAATTTCTTCTTTTACCTTTAACAAAACATTCTGTGAATATGAATGAACTTGAAATGAAGAGAAATCACACCAGCTTCACAAGATTTTACAGCAGAAACACTAGCTCAACAACCTACTTCTTTCAGAATTTGAAAGACAACTAAGATACACATGTGAGAGCAAGTCAGAACAAGGATGACCACATGGTATGAACAAACCTGGACAAGTTGAGAAATGCTCAGTCCTGTTGTAGGTAGCAATCAGATGTTTAAAAATCAGACAAGTTTAGTGGTATTCTATATTCCCAGGTGTTAAAAATATTAAATTATCTTATTAAACTTTAAATATGTTTCTTCATTGCTCTTCTTAGTCTTTTTTTAGCCTTTAAGGCAAAGAATAAGGTATATAATTACATTTAAATAAAAAAAAAAGATTTAAAAAAATGAAAATAATCGTGTTGTTTTTGTGCAATTTTTTGAAAGTTCAGTCCCTTATATCTGCCAAACGCCTTTGAATAACAAAGCAACTTTTGTTTTATTAGAAAGCTGATAAAAAGTACTTAAAATAACACATGTAAAAAATTTTTTATCTTGCCCCCCACATGCATTTTTTTAGCGTTGAAAATTGGATTTTTTAAAAAATTTACAACTTTGGGGGGGCATATCTCATAAAGGGAGAGGAACAACAAGCCAATTTTTTTTATACAGTAAGTAACCATGACTATGAATATATGATGAAAAAATCGGCTTGTTACTTTGAACCCTTCATGGGTTTTTTAATGTTCGAAAGTAGTAAAAAATGTCATTTTCGTCGTGGACTTTGACCTTGAAAAAATAAGTATTTTTTTTTTAATCTGAAATTTATTGATAGCATATATAAAAAGATCTTTTTCTTAGCTTTCCAATGAGCTATAGTTGAGCTCAAAATCTTTGATAGAAAAAAAGTTATAGTTCATAAGACAAAGCATTAAAACGCCCGATTTTCGATGTTGCCAACAACAAAAATGGCCTATATATCAAAGGGTAAATTTTTTAAAAATAAAATGAACACTATTTTGAGCTCTGGGAAGTAAAAGGAATACACATGCAAATTTTCATCAAAATCAAAAATGGTGATGCAACAACTTTCTTGAAAATTTGTTGATTTAAAATGGAATGACCCGCGCGCAATATAACATTCTCATAACAATACAATCGAAATGGCGGAAAATATTCATTACCAATGAACCATTTTTATTCTTATAACTAAATAATTTTAGCTTTGATTAAAACAAAAGTTGCTTTATGAATATTTCTAAAATCATTACTAAGTTCAGCAATGATATTTTATTTGCTGTTAACACTGTATGAGGTAAAAATCAAATTCCCACAAAATTAATATCTACAATTCCCAACGACAAATTAAGATTTGCATTTCTCAGTTTCGCACAATATTAAACTTTACAATCCCTAATACCCATTTTCACAAAATTAATCTCTAGAAGGCATGACTTATGAAATATCCGTTGTTCAAACGAATTTTGAAAGAACAAATTTGAATACTAAAACCCCCTTCTTGTCAAGTAGGTAATCACTCTCGGAGAAGTTCCAAGGAGAGCGAGCGATCTCGTAGAGCAGAAGTGTTAAGTCAAATGGTAATTTGCTGGAATGTTGAAAACTTATTCGGTAAATATGTATTGAGTAAGAATTCGTGCATTAAGAAATATTCGTTTTTTAAAAGCAGATTGGAATCAATTGAAAGCTGTCAAAGTGGAAACCACTAAGACCAATAAAACCTTTGGTTCTAGCCAAGCAACAATTTATAGTCAGATAACCAGCAAAAGAATGATTAACCCTTCTGGGCTCATTCCACAGTATTTTGGCCAAATATTTAGCGATGAGGCGGGAATCTGCTAATCTCATTCTGACTGATGCGTAAGGACCCGAAGGACAGTTGTTGGATCGTCTCAACCATGCCTATGAAGATGAACATTCAAATGTCAATTGTGCTGGTTAGAGAGCACATAATTAAGCATAAAGTGTTAAATTATGGATGAAAAGAATATTTAAATAGCAACTTTTATGAAAAATCAACGTGTTTATGTGTCGTTGGCCCATGTTACTTCTCTAACAAAATAAACTTTCTAACCTTCAGCGTTATCCAGCTAGCCAAGGAAGGTCTTCTACATTCAAGGTCCGAATATTCGGTAAGGTTGCAAGACGAGTTTTTATCATCAAATGCAAGAATAGATTGTTACTAAATTGTTGATTAACCGTCTAAGCAGTTTTTCAAAAAAAAAAAAAAAAAAAGCACTGTTGGTATACATTACATTATAAAATTCATTACATTTTCGAATATTGGAGTTAATTTCTGAAATAATGGAATCATGATATGGATCCATGTGGAACCCTGCCATTATGACGGCATGCAATGTTAGTGTTATTCTAATAAAATTAATTTGTTTTTTGAGCTGCGATTTATTTTTTCTGTAAAATTTCCATTATATTTTCTAATCGTAATCCATTATATTTCCCTCCATTATATCTTCTAAATATATTTGACTATAAGGCACTGCAATTCATTGATTAATTCTGGATATAAAATTATGCTTTGTATTCATTGCTAACAGCTTTGCTGCTGTACGTTTAGCCTTTCCGCCTATGAAAAAGTTTCAAAGTTTCATTCAAATCGATGCTTGCTGTCGAATAGCAAAACATCGATATTTTGTTATTGATGTCGCATCTCTAATCGATGTTATTCGTAGATCTGTGCTGTTTAAAGGGATCTTGTTAGTAAACATATTGTGCAGAAATAATCACATACTAAAAACAAATAATTATTTAATAAAAAGCAAAGAACAGAGTGGGAAATGTAATACTTTTTCTGAATTTTGTTCTCCTGATTTTCTATATGATCTGGTTTGTTATTTCAGTAACTTCTTTAAATACAGCTAATACTGACCAATGTTTGACATTTTTCATGTGAATAATCATAAGTTAAAAAAACATTATCGCTTCCTTCAAGTTTTTAGTCTAAAATAAATAAGATGGAAAATGTAAAGGGTGCTTCAAACAGCCAGAAAATTTCTAAATGATTATGCGTTAAATTGACCCAATCACTGACAAAGGCAGCTTTAAAGTTCTAAAACTTCGTTTTTTCTTCTTTTTTTTATAATACAAGATTGATATTCTAACAAATAAATAAGCTAGTACAAAGAAACTTTTTTCAGCAACTTAAATACATTTAGCAATTAAAAAGTTTTTAACGAATGTGCTTTTTTTTTTTTGCAAAACATTAAACAAATGCATACGAAAATACTGCTGCGATTTCTTTTTGACAGAAGTAAATCATATTATTTAATTTAACTTGACTTCGAAAATGTTATTTGCTAAAAAGTGCGCACATATACTCAAGAAAAATTAGATGTGCACCAGTATCAACAATCAGTATCACGTGTGGTTGAAAGAGAAATTCGACTTATAGTCACTCCTATCTCTTAGTGTTTTAATCCGACCCGATGGCATTCTTTTTAGTCATAACACTATTACATTTTCTGTTTAATTTTACACAAAATGCAGGTTGCTTCTTAACTTTAAAAAAAAGTTAAAGCACGCAGGTTTTTTTTTTCTCTTTTTTTTTCTTGGTCCTAAAATAAGGCCATTTCTGAGAAAATTCGGTTAAAAGGAAACAAAATCCGAAAAAAAAAAGCTGTGAGGTGTACACCCGAATAATCCTAATCAACTTCCAATTCATTTTAAATTCAAATGAATATTTTGCAAACATTTTATGAATCTAATGATAAAGAAGAAGTGTGCGCCAAAACGGTTCAAAATGTATAACATTATTTAAATCGTAACCAGTGATTAAAAGTACACCTAAATTATATCAAGAAAAAGAGAAAATGGAAAAATCCGAAAGTAAAAAAAAAAAAAAGAAAAGAAAGAGCATCACTTCACAAAGCAAACTATAAAACATTCAATACAGTGAAATTTATTTTATTGAATTACTTCTTGTTAGTGGTATAACCTCAAAACTGCACAATTATAACAACGGCAAGAAAAATAAACAAAAATAAAATTAAATAAAACAAACCTTTTTAACAGTTAATGTATTTATTAAATTCACTATCAGTTAGCTGAGATGAATAAGTTTTTTTTTTTTTTTTTCATTTCAGAGGTTTTGAAAGTCAACGATAAATTTTATCAGTTCCGTCCTTTTCTTGAAATTCTTTTCACAATTGGAAATATTACGCATGTACAAAGTTTAGTAGAAGTGCATCAAAAATAAAAGAAAATCAACGGTTTAGAATTTAACTTTACTGCATTTGAAAACTCAACGTTAAAGTATTGTCTAATTTCTACAACGGATGCCAAAAAGATCATGCTTTTCCCCACGTATGAAAGATAAACAATATTAATACAGTTATCAAGATGCACGTCGGAACTCTAGGGTATAAAAAATAAGTTGGATGGGGAGGTGCGCTTTGGGGGTAATTTTTGCAAATTTTATCATTTGTTGTAGCCCCTTTATCTCTTAAGAGTTTGAAGACGTTTTTAAAATAATTGTGGCTAATCTGTTTCAAAAAGCGGAAGAAAATTATTTTTAAGCGAGAAACCTCCTAAAAAAGCGGGAAATTTCCGTGAAAATGCAAAAATCAGTAGATTCGGCAGGCCTGTCATTTGGGGGGGGGGGGGGCAAGGGGGGTCCATTCCCCCCCCCCCCCGGCTTTGGGAAATCAATGTATTGGCATATAAGTGGGTGTGGTTTTTGCCACTTTTTGGTTAATTTTACATTGTGTATGCACCCTTTGCCCCCCTGGAAAATTTCGAAATGACGTCCCTGAGATTCGGCAAGGGCTATAAAGGATGCTCATTTTTTTTGGAGGGGGGGGGATTTCTCATGGTTTTAAAACAAATCAAAATAGTTTTTAAAAACCATAATAAAATTATAAATAAAAAAATTTTAAAAAGCAGTAGTTTTGTAAAGCTAGGATCGTCTTATAGTGTAAAGTAACAGTTTTATCAAGGAATTTTTACTAAATTCGAATCAAACTATTCTAAAAACACAAAAATTTCAAAAATACAAAACTTATTTAAAAGGAAAGATAATAGGAATTCAGTATTCATAAAATTTTTGTATTTGAGAGTAATATTTTTTTTCTTCAAAGCAACACTACAAATGTCATGCCAGAATAAGTTTCAATCAAACACACGCTGTGACTTTATGTACAAATTCATGGGCACCGGCAAGGGGTACAAAGGGATGCACCCTCAGGCTTTGGAATAAAAAATTCTTTAGTTTCTTTTATTTGATGTCTTTAATACAAAAAATTAAAAAATAATTATTTATACCCAACAAATTAAATTAAATACCACTTTTACCCCACGGCCTAAAAAATTTAAATTTCAGTAATCAGGAACTACAAAGCATTTTTAAAATTACAAAATATATTTTGAAAATAATTACTTTCATATTTACGTCCACAGGACCCAGTAGGGGGGGGGGGGGGATTTGGAAAATTCTCATACTCCTTGGCTTTTAACAATGAAATTTAAAAAATATTACAAAAACACGATTATACAAAATAAATAATAATAATAATTTGGAAATTAATAACTTCATATAGTTAAATTCATTTTAAAACTAGGAAAAACTACATGCAAGTGGACGACAATTTGCACCCCCTGCTGAAAAATTATTATGCATCTTTAGAACATAATTATTTGAAAAATAATTTTGCACCAAATATGCATAATAATTTTTTAATAATGTCTTTTAAAATAATTATGCATAGTTAATAAATTAAATTAAATTCGTTTTAAACAAAAGACAAACTACAATATACAATAATACATCACGGAAATATGTATAGCATGTTTATGTGCGAGCAGGATTGTGCAATTGAATGATACCTTTCAGACCCTAGGTTTAAACAATAAAAGTTATTTATTTAAACAAGGGCAAACTACGAGTTACTTTTAAAAATCTACCTACATCACACAAAGTATTAATTTCAGTGTCCATCAGCGCGGGGAGAGAACTGCTGGGGGGTTCACTTTCACCCCTTTTCTTTTAAAAATAAAATAAAATAAATTTCGAAAAGTAACTTTACGTTATTACTTTTTTAATACATGCTTTTAAATTTTTAAATAATTTCTGATATGAAATGAGTGAAGTTAAACTCATTGCAAGCAAAGGACAAATTGCAAAAATATTGCGAGGAATTTGAGAGCAATAAAACTTATACATTAAATAATTTATAAAAACAAAAAAGAAAATGCATCTAAGAATGTACTTTAAAATTAATAAATCAAACAATTTAAAAGTGTATTTAATTTACTATAAATACATATATTTTTAATAATAAATATTTAATTAGAAAATAGGTGCATGAATTTAAAAGCAATGAAAGTTATGCATTAACAAAGATGAAAATACATCTCGGAATTGGTTTTAAAAATAATTGATTGATTAATCAGAAACACACAAAAGAAAATAAAATAAGAAAAAAAAATGAACAGGGATTATTTTGGTGAAAAAAAATGTTGACTGACTCTTTGGTGGATTTTTTTTTCGGGTGCACGCCCCTACATAAGAGCAAGGTAGCATACCTCTAAATGCCACGAGCCCCGCCCTCCTTTTCTCCCCCCCCCCCCCCAAGAAAAGAAATCAATGGCGCAATCCCCCTAGTTGAGCACCCCTGTTAAATGTGTTAAATACAGGGAAGCATGCATACGAAATGAAAAACGGAAAATCAACATCGGAGATTTTGGGTGATCTTACAATGTTATATGACAGTTTCTATCTATTCAAAGTAATTTCTGACAATGCATCATTTTTTAAAAAAGAAGTATGTTCAACAATAAATTCAAACGTTCTCAAAATGTAAAAATTTAAAATTTAAAAAACAATAATTCTAAAAATTTTTAACGACACGTGTATTTGCTTTTAATGTTCAGTTTGGGGAGAGCTTGAAAAAAACGAACTGTTCAGTTTTCATACTTTCATTTTCGTCATACATGCTCGCTCTCATGCTGTTACATTATTTTACTCTCCAATAAAAAGTAGAAATGGAAATGCAAATGATCCCTGACCCCCAAATAGTCAAATAAAATGCTCGTGACCGCTATAAGATATTTTGCTAGTTAAAAATATGCAATTGTATTTTACGTCCAATACAGGAAAATATATGCGTAAGGAAAAGGGGAAAAACAGAAGTTTTTCAAAGGTAGGATTGACTTATACTATGTTGCGTAACACTTGTTATCTGGCAAGTAGTTTTTGAAAATCAATTAATTTTTAAAAAGAAAATGCGCACTTTTTTCCATGCATTGAAGCGATTCTAAAAATACAAAACTTGAAAATTAAAAAGAAAACAGTGAAAAAAGGTCACCAATAGGTAATCGTGCAGATAAACCCTAAGTAAACATTGCAACACTCCACTAATTGCATTCAGGAAACATTTTTTTTCCAAATCAGTTGAAAATCTTACCTTTTTATTTAAGATGTGCAAGAAGCATTCTAGTATGACAAGTGATAATTACCCGCATAAAATCACTTAGACTGCGCACAGAAACCTCAGGAATGTGTTTACCTACTTGCAACTTTGAATCGAATAACTTTTACGTAAGCAATTGATTGTATTCCTGTATTGAAGCTTAACCTAAAACTTCGCGCCATCTGTTGACGAGCCTAAACAACATATGTAAAACACATTAGTTTCTGCTATCCGATATAATTTTGAGTAAAACAGATGATTTACTTACGTATTTATTTATATTCCCGAAATTGTAGGGGAAAAATTAGTTTTAATTTTTGCTCAATGAAATGGTTTTGCAGTTGGAATACGATTTGTTACAAATAATGTTTAAAACGTACGACTCCGTTATCAACCATGATAGGTTTACGCCTCATTAAAATCATACCTATATAGTATTCCCGGGAATTTCGCGCATACCTTCGAAAATAAAATATGAGTCGATCGATAGGACAGTTCCAGAAATTACCTCCCGGAGTGTTATTTGCAAGACCTATTGCAGTATAAATAAGCTTTTTTGCATAGCTTCCTCGCTCGGAGGGGGTACTGTTCAAGCTTTTATTATTATAATTATTCGTTCATTTTTATCTTTCAAAAATGTAAGATTGTTATAAAAAAATCTTGAATAAACTTAATTTTTTCTGTACCTCTCAATGAGTACATTGAAAGGAAATAGGTATTATAATTTAAAGTGTCATCTACTTTCATAATAATACTGACAATAAACAACAACACTAATGATAACAATAACTAGTAGCAATAAAAAAATTGTTATTATTACTGTTATTATTGTGCATGAAAAACGAGAGCAACACACATGCACACACATTATATATATATATATATATATATATATATATATATATATATATATATATATATATATATATATATATATATATATATATATATATATATTTATACACACACACAGACAGAAGCTCTTAAAACTGTTTGTGCTCTTACCATTTTCAATGAATAGGCCATTATTCATCAATTAAAATTAGTATTTTAAAATGGGTACTTTATAATAAGATCTGTGATCTATTTTAACAAAACTAGATGAAATATTTTAATAATATAACATAACTTTATTTAAAAAAAATAATAATCAAGAAATATCAAGAAATTGATCTCATAAAAAGTCTTCGTATACTTAAAAAAAATTATTTACATGTCTGTAAATAATCTAATTTTTCATTGATTTATTATTTAGTAGGTCATTCTTCAGTATTTACAATGTCTGGGAATGGAATTCGTTAGTTTTTGTTTTGTTTTGTTTTTTTTCTGTGATTTCTGAGACAGCCTTCATTTACTCTTCGATTATTTTCTGTTTTTAGTTCGCTTTTCGTTTTAATGTTGTGTTTTCGTACTCTAACCTGCAGTTTTCTCCAAATATGTTCCATGAGTTGTAAACTGGGGCTTGGGGATGATAGGAGTTGTATTTTTAAAACTCGTGGACATGTTTAGACTAGTGACATCAAAAGCGAACGTTGAAAGATATATGTTTCGTATAGCTATTTTGAAAAATAAAAGCAAATTGTTTCTAGAGCCCAAATTTTGGGATGATAGTTTTAAATTGTGTTACAAAATATTTAAACAAACAGCATGCTTCGTGATTCCACCAATAAATATTAAATCACCCAACCAGAACGACTCCATAGACTTGCTGAACTGTTCAGACCAAGTTCTTGGAATTATAAATTCCACACTTTTTCTTTTCTTTACAATCATACGTCATCGGAACCAAAAATGTTGAATTTACTTTCATTTGCAAATAAAGAATAAGGCATTGTTCCAAAACAATTTGGGCTTATTTATCATCTATTTCGTAAAGAAAACACTAAGTTTGCTGTAATTTCGCACTAACAAAAAATTTTCAATGGGTAGAGTGCCCATGTAGTCTAACTGTTCAGTGGACTGGGCGAACATGTTCAGGTGAAATTGAAACATAAAATGTTTCCTTAAATTCTTCAGAAAATGTTTCACCTCTCAAACATAGGTTTTTCATTTATTTTCTAATAATAAATCTCTGAGCAAGTGTTAAAGGCTTTTCCATTTGACCCTTTCTTACCTTGGTTTTGATTCGATTTTTTTCTTTAAAGCATTTTATCACATACTACACTGTATAATTATATAAATTAACTAAGTGATATTTCCAGCCGATTTATCGCTTACTATTTTGAAAAAAAAAAAAAGACAGCGCATTTTCAATGGTGTTGGAGTCTGTTATTTTTTTCGAATACAAGGCAGTTGAAAATAATAAGTAGCTTTTTTTTAGAGTAAATGAACAAAAAATTAAAGCCAAATGGTTTTTAAGTGTCAATACAGTGCAAGAATAATTAAAAAATGACGAATGTGAATATTAATCGGGAAAAATAAAGTGCAAATAAAGTGCACTGCAAAAAATGAAGTGTTGTTTTTACAGTATAATACTCTCAGCAGAGGTTCCAGTGTAAAACTGTAAAATTCACAGTAATAAACTGTAAAATTAGCAAGGTTACAGTTTATTACTGTAAAGAAGCAATTTTACAGTTCATTACCATGATTTTACAGTTTATTACCACAAAATTAGATGTATTATACTATAAAGACAACAGTATAATATTGACAGCAGAGGTTCCAGTTTAAATGCACAGTAATAAATTGAAAAATTATCAATTTTATAGTTTATTACTGCAAAGCAGCAATTTTATAGTTTATTAGTGTAAAATTAGCAATTTTTACAGTTTGTTACTATAAAATTAGCTGTATTATACTGTAAAAGCAACATCTATTTTTTAGTGTACAAAAATTTTTGTGGCGTGTTATTTCTCGGTACTACTCTACCAATTTCACCATATAACTGTTTTTTTTTCTTCCTTGCTTTTAAAATCCCGATTTTAAAAATATAGTTACAAGTTTATTTTTGACCAAAAATTTATGTTTCTCCATTTTCCTTTCTCTCTCTAATCTTACCAAAATACTTTTTCAATTTAATCTTATTTCTTTGAACCATTTTTTAAATTATTGCTAATAAAATACATTAACACGTAACATAATGAACGTTGTTAACTGTATTGACTAGATCTCAAAATTAAAAAATGTACAAAAATAGGGGGAGTCTGTAGTGAGCACTTTAATTTAGGAGTGGTTTTAATTTAAATTCATTTTTCAATTATTAGTAACCATTTAATCCAAGACGTTTATTCTTTGTGAAAATTAGAAGTTATCTAAAAGCACTATGCTAGAAGAAAAGTATCCATACGTCGAAAATATTCCAATAGTGTCTATATGTGTATATTTATTCAAAATAAAAATAATAATTTTTTCCAAAATTTGTATCAACTGTGATTATTACTTTTTTATATTTCATTTTTTAATTATGTGTTTTATTTTTACTTACTTCACTTTCTTACTACATGTTACACTTATGTTTGCAGAAAATTATTCTTTTCATGTTTATAAATTTATGCATCGTAGTTTCGTGTTAAAGGACTACTGAAAGTGATTTTATTAAAATCATAAATTTTCCGTCGGATGATCGGCAAAATTTGGCTTGTTCTAAATAAAATGAAATACTCAAGTTATCGCATTCTAATTTGAAAGTTCACGAATTTAGTTATTTCTAATAGTGTCGTATGAGTTGCAGCCGTGAGGGATATCTGTTAATACTCCATTCATCTATACGCACTGTATGAACCATTTGTTTTGTTTTTGCTCTGCACACTTTGATTCTACATGTTATAGTAAAAATTGCAGAAAATTACTTGATGAACTGTTGATGAAATTATTCATCATTGTTTCGTGGTGAAGGCACACTTCAAAAATTATACTTAAATATATTTTTTCCGACGATTAATCAGAAAAATTTGGCCGATTATAAATAATAAGCGAAGTGGTCGATAATTGTCGATAAATCCGTGCATCCCTAGTCTCCCCTATATTTGCGTTCATCGAAAAGAGAAGCTGTTGCTTGAAGTGCTTCTGACTTTTTTATCAACGTAGTTTCATTTCATTAAAATTATTTCCGATTCTTTAAGGGCTTTTGAAGGAAAGCAGTAGCAGCCCTTTTTGTCAGCGTCCTATAATGCTTCAGGAGGGGTAATTTCCCCAGTAACTCCTGCAATAAAGTCGCACATTGCGGTGCATCTCTAGAAATACAAATATACATTAATGCTATATTCTAAACATAATTTCATTTTCAATCTGAATTTTTCTGTGAATGTAACTTGAAGCGTGAACTTTAAAGCCTTTTTTTTTTTTTTTTGATAAGTGTTTTTTTTTAACCCATTTATGCCCATAGCCTAAAAATGGGACTCTTGTTAGTTACTGCCATAGGCGTAATTTGGCCTCGAAAAGTGGGGGGGCAAACTTTTTGTAAGGGTTTTCTTTTTACAATTAAAATAATGCAAAATGTACTTTTTCAAAAAAAAAAAAATAATAATAATAATAATAATAAAAATAAATAAATAAACAAATAGTAATAATGATGATGATGATGATAATGATAATAATAAAATCAAAAAATCGAAAAACTTTTTACAAAATGTATATGTTAAATGTTTTAAAAACAGAACAAGGCACCAGAGACGAGAAGAGTACATTTTACTCTCTGTTACTGAGAGTACATCTTAAAGAAAACCTACAGAGGGATTAGTTGCTAAAATTTCACATGTGAAATAGGCATTGTTCATTCATTTGGTCAACTTCTGGAAGTACATTTACTAATCTTAATGAATTCAGGAAACATAAATTAGTAAAAGCGATATTGATTTAACCATTGTTCGGAGCAAAATGGTCTTATTAGCAATGGTAACATTTGGAAGAAAAATTCTTTCACAAGGATTCGAAACCAACATCTTTAATGCGTTAAAGATGAATCAATTAAGATTTTTAAAAAAAATGGAAAGCTGGGTGATAAACATAGAATGTGAAATGACTCGTCGAATCGAAACTGTATTTCTACCAATAAAATTTATTGCACTGAAAAACTCATGTTTGGCAACAACCATTCCGTATAGCACTAAACTAAAAATTTATTCTTTCCATTTTTTTTTTCAACAGGTAGGTCTTGAAATCTTATCGATTTCTAAAATCAATCTCAGTTCTTACTGGTTTTTTAATCCATGCTATACAAAAAATCTCTGCTCTAAGAATCAAATTTACATACACTGAGTCATAACGTGCGCAACAAGTCAGGAATATCAAAAGCTATAAAATAAAATGTGTAATCAAAAGTTACATGTATTACCGAACAGCAAAAAGGAAATAAAAATTAGTTTAAATTTACAAATTAAATATATTAACCATGAAAACAAGTATAAATCTGACAAAAAAAGAAAAAAAAAAAAAAAAAAGAAAAAAAAAAACATATTTAACCAAGCACTAATGAAGGGTAAGGCGCCTTCAAAATGCATTGATGACAGCATCTTTATCTATTATAATGTCCCTTTCAATGTTCAATAACGCAACGTCTGATAATCTTTCTTGCCCTGTTGTGCAGCGCAGATACGTTTTGAGTCTTTTTAATGAAGAAAAGCTTCTTTCACATGATGCGGTGTTCATTGGTATGCATAAGAAAGTTTCATACAATGTATGAAGACTTATAAATCCATTTCTTATATTGTGTTGCTTAATGTATTTGATTCTGTTTTCCAAGTTATCCGTCTCTGTTGAGCTTTTAAATATGCGATTAAAAATTTTAACTTCAGCTTTGATTTCTTCTAAATTTAAACCGTACAAATTGGAAATCAGTTCCAAAATTTAGATTTTAGGTTCATTTTCTGGCAAGACATCTGAAAACGCCACAAAGATGTAGAGGTCGTTTTCTTTGAATCTTTGCTCAATTTCATAAATAATTACATCTAAAACTTTAAAATGATTTTCGATTCTGTAGTGGTCTTTCGGAGTAGTTGTAGATTGTTTATCTCCGCCTTCTAATTTCTGGGGCACACGCTTCTGTCTTTGAATGTGCGAGGAGGTTTAAATCCCATAGCTGTAGAAAGATCGGAAGTAGTTTTCCACAAATTTTCAAACTCTTGATCTGTTCTAAGATTTTTTAAGATACTCTTTGTTTCCTTGACCATTTTTAATACGTTGTTATAATTTATTTTTGGTGACTGTAAATATTTATAGAAAATGTTAAGAAATAAAAGTAGAAAAAGATTTACCTATTTGTTAGAGATCTATTATCTTCTACTTCGTAACTTTTTATCTTTGCCAAACTTGGAGGAAACTGGAGATGGATCTTCTGACACTGCAACTCTAAACTCTACTATTGACTAGTGGCTTGACGTGGCTTATACCCTTGTAGAACCGAATCAACAAGTGGATTCTTTTTCCAATCAAAATTCAAAATTAGTTTCATCAGTGTATCCTAACTAACAGGGGCTCAAGGTGTAGGCGTGCATCTTTTTAAGGACAATTTTTTCTATTGGTGGGATATATGTTGCTATGACAGATGCTCAGATAGACTAGACATTCTATTTGCTAATTAACCGGAGACAGATAGTCTATACACGCCTCCTAGTTCTGCGGTATACCACACACATGCATAGTAAAGCAATAAAAATTAACTTAAGGAATAATCCGACAACAGACAAGGGCAATCCGACAACACACGTACATATTGTGAAGCGATAAATAAAGTACTAAAGGTTACCGGATTACCTATAGAAATAACCCGACAAAGGTAATCCGACAAAGTCAAGTAGCTGTACCTTTCCATTCATGAGAAATTTTTGTTATATGCGGCGTCCAGTTATTCATAACTTGAGTGAAAAAAAATCGTGGGAAAGAGTTAGATATTCCCATACGCCTTCCATGGTGGTCTGATCCATATAATAGTGGAAGAAACTAATAATAGCCAATGGCTCCCATAAATAATGACAGATGTTAAAGAACAATATCTTAACTCTTTATACCAAGATAAGCTTCAAGTCCTTCTCACAACTTTAAAGGGACTGACTTCCACGAAACCATCAAGGATTCAAGGCACCGTCAAAGCTGAAAGACCACCTTGAGCGTCAACTCGGGAGCCGGCTCTCAAGGGAATCATGCCCACCGTAGGTCAGCTTAAACTGTATAATCAATGGAATCAGAGCTGTGTTCCGGGCTTCGGCTACGTCTAAATAACTACAGCGGATTGTCAGTGTTGCAATTAAAAAAAAAGGGGGGGGGGAGCAAAAACAGAGAGAGGGCTAATCTGAATCAGAGTCGAGGAGGGAGGGGGGACTGTACTGTAACATTTATTAAAAAAAATGTCATGTTAATGTTTCTTTAAAAAATAATAAAAAGAAATTGAAAAAGAAAAACATCAATTAAATTTGCCAAACAACTTTCAAGTATCAACTACAAGTATTGTTTTATTATGCAATTTTATCATCTTTTTTCGTTCAAATTGCTTTTTTTCTATTATACCTTAAGCAACGTAAATTAAATAGATTTTGTCCTTTCAGAGCCCCTTGTTTGGCCATGTGTGTCTAGGGAGGTCTTATGGATAAAATCAGACCCTATTTATTGCTAAAGCAGTTTCCGAGGAAAAGAGGGTGGGGGCTCGCTATCAGGAAGAGAGGTTGCTTCCTTGTACCGCGACTGTCTCTGTGTCCCGTCTTTTCCTACAATGGTTACATTTAGGAAATTACATTTTTTCTCGTTTGAAAATAAGGTATGCATCATTTGGCAAACAATTTTTTTTTCACTTAAAAACTAGGGGGGCAAAATAATAACTCTGCCCCTGAACCAAAAAAATGTAGGGGGGCACTTGCCCCCCTATGCCCCCCCTAGATTACGCCAATGGTTACTGCATACAAAAACCTGTAATAGGTATATTCTTTTACTAAAGCTGTTTTTCACAAGTTAAATAGTCCTTCTTCTTGAGAAAACCAGTTAGAGCCACTATTTGGACATCAGAGTTTATTTCTTGACAGCTATTTTCAGACAAATCAGTCAAGCAACGATCCAGCATGGGCAGCCGCAGAAAGTAAGTTTTTTTTTTGCGAGCTTTTTTTTTTCATAAAACTAAACTATTTTAAAATGATTTGCTTAAAATTGACCAGAGATGTCTTCTGTAACGTTACTTTGCAAAAGTAAAGTCTAGTAAGGTCGTATTTTGCTCACATATCTGCAAAATATCCCATAAACAGGACATCGAATAACTTAATAAATATGGCAACGGCGAACTATTTTAAGCCGAAAATATATGTAAACCATTCCAAGTAAGAGTTCTAAGCAGATAAAAATTGAAAAACAATTGTTAAAAAAAACTTGAGCATAAATGCGTTACGGAAAATTTTAAAAAATCTCCCCCCCTTCCGACAAATATTCATGTTGTTGATTTTTTCACCTCTCTAGCCCTCCAGAAGAAGGCTAATGGTTAATGTAATGATCCCTTCCCCGCCAGGTCAAAATGAAGTCAATAAAACTGCCAAGAACTGAAAAAAAAAAATAAATAATAATAAAAAATAAATAAATAAGTAGGGGGGGAGCTGTCTCAGAAAGGGGGATGAGTGATCGAGTAAAACAGTGGTAATATTCGAATATTCACATCATTTCACATAAGAATCAGTAAGATCGGTGTCAGAAGTATTTAAAAAGATTTCTGTAGTATGTTCTTAATAGTGTTTCATCTTCAAACTTACTTATACATTCTAAATGATTCTTGGAGCACCATTATTGCAATATGTTTAGTGAAAATAGGCCTTTAAAATAGTTGTTCGTCATTATGTTAGAAATTTCAATACTTCTCATTCCACCCCCTCCGACCTACAAAAAAAAATACTGGCCTAGCTCGCTAATATTTACCTGCTAATATTACCAGTGCTTTATTTATTTTTATTTTTTTTCAGGAGACTTTCGTGTGGTTTTTTCCGCTGCATTGAGACCCCTAAATGAATGCTAGGTATTTATTAATTTTAATTGGCTATTTTGAAACTTTGTTGATTGATTTTGATCGCTACTTATCGAAAAACTATTTTGATAGTCTTGCTCGTCTCTCAAAACAGTTATTTAGATTATTGTCAAGTGTGAAAAGTAATTGAATAAATGAAATCGAATCTCTCAATATATTTTATTCATTTTTCAAATATTGTGAGGAAATTTGATGAATAAATGTCGAGAATGTTTCTCTTTTTCTTCATTCTTTTTAAAATAAGTTTGATACGCAACCCCCCCCCCCTTCCGGGTGGGCGAAACTCACACACTCACTCAAGGATTTTTTTTTTGTGGAGAAGCTTAATTTTATTTACTAACTACTTTTACAGTTAGCCGTTAGATGGCAGCACGAAAGATAACTTTGGCAGTACGCCTATGAGTTGCCGGAGTTGCCTTCGAGTTGCGAGGAAGAACCAGATGCGGAGTCGGAGGAAAAATGGTCGACTCCGACTCCGGGATTTTAAAACTTCCGACCCCGACTCCGACTCCTGCTTTGTTTTTTTTATTTATTTTATATTACCCAAATGTGAAGAGGGAAAAAGCCTAAACAGAGGTTGAATTATTAAGTCAATTTATAAAGGTTTCATTTTTATTCATGGTCGTAGCCAGGACTCACGTTAGGGGTGGGGTGGGGTTATGGGGGGCAAGCAAAGAGTGGGCTGATCCGAGGATGGCAAGACAACTTGGCATTTTTTTGGCGTTTGGAATTTGGAAAAAAAGAAAACTTTTTTTGTCTGTTTTACATTACAAAACATTTCGGGGAGGGGGGGGGGGGGACTGTTCTATAGTCTTTGAAAATCATTAAATATCTTTTTGAAACTCCTTAAAAAGAGCTTCACTTATATTTCTTATCAAATAAAAAAACTATTAATTAACTGAATGGCCGGAATATTACTCTTGGGTCATTCCATGTCAAGTGTCCCAAATTTTCAGAAAACCCCCCTCGACACCCTCCGATTTTGATTTTTTTTTTTTTTTTTTTTTGGACGTACATATAAGACCTGTATGAAGCCATACCAAATTATAGCTCCATTAGCCCTATGGTTCAGCTAATATAAATTATTTTCTAAAGGCCTCTTTTTCGTGTCGTGAAAAAAATGACCAAATCGTAAAGTTAGTGCTTTTATTGTTAGCGACCTAAGATGATTATTAGACTCAAATTTGGTGATTCTGATCACTGTTTAGGGTAGAATAGCCTACTTGTGTAACAAAAGCTCATTGCGTTGTAGATTTTTTACAATTTGCTGCCAAAGTTGGCTAAAAATAGTTTTTTGGCCAATTTTGACCACACGTTATCAGCTTGTATCTGCTGAAAGAATGACTTTCTGCAGCTAATTCTTTCCTCGTTGGTAGCCTGTTAGTGTCTCCAAAAGGTGTGCAAGTGGCATCTTGATAGCTCAAATACTTGCTGAATTATTCGAGTTGAAAGTCTAGTCAAAAATGCTTTTCCTCAATTTTGTCTCAATTTCAAACGGCAATATCTCAAAAGGGTCATCTTGAATTTGATTTTTCTTTATATCATTGGAAAGAGCGCACTTTTCTTAAGTAAACAATGTTTGTTTTATTTTTGAGACAAACCAGTTTTGAAAGGATATTGCAGATCAAAAACATGTACTTATTCCATGTGAAATCAAACAAAAAATGACTTAGACCTTAAAAGTTCATGTCAGTTAGTTCTATAAAAACTTGCAGGAGCTATTGTATTTATGTTTTGATAAAAAAATCCTTTTTAGATAATTTTGAAGGTTAGTTTTTGTGTGTGTGCCTCCGTAAAAACTCAAGAAATGGTGGAAAATAAAGTTTCGTTTTTTACAAAAAAACATTATTTTTTTTCTCTCTACTAATAGAGCTTGAGTGATTTCCTTGATGCTTTTTTAAAGCTCTTGGAATAGAATTTCAGATGATAGGTCCCTTCGCAAGGTTGAGGGTCAACAATATTTCAAGGTCATAGAAAGCAATGTTTGTTTGCTTTTTCCATAAAACAAATAAACAAATAAATAAATAGATAATGTAAATAAATAAATAAAACAGTTAATATGGTGTGTATGTGATAAAAAAAAATTCATAATGGGACTGCAAAGACATTATTCTAAAAAGCAATAACGGAAGTTTTTGATAGAGCTGAATTTTGCAATTATTTCTGATATGTAATTGATAACAACGGTAATTGAAAATATGATAAGTAATAATTGAAATCCCATTCTTTATATTGCCGAGGATGTGGCTAGATATTCAGCCTACGATTGCAACGGGCCCAATAATGAAAAAATGATCAAAAATGGGAAAATGCTTTTTATGACCTTGAAATATTCTTGACCTACAACCTCGCCATGTGACGTATCACTCGAAATTCTGTTTCAAGAGCTTTTAAATAACACCTAGTAAAACACTCAAGCTCTATTAATAATGGGGAAAAAAAATTCTTTTTGTAAAAAACGAAACTTTAACTTTCACCATTTCTTGAGATTTACGGATGCGCACACAAAATCTAAAGTTTAAAAATATCTAAAAAAGGATTTTTTCATCAAAACAGAAGTAAAATAGATTCTGTATAGTTTAAAAGAACAAATTGACGTGAACTTTTAAGGTCTATGTCTTCTATTTTTTTAATTTCACGTGGAATGACGTACACGTTTTTGATCTGCAGTATCCCTTAAAAACTGTTTTGTTTCCAAGATAGAACCAACGTTTTTTTCTTAAGAAAAGTGAGCTCTTTCCAATAATGTAAAGAAAATTGAAATTCAAGATGACCCTTTTGAGATATTGCCCTTTGAAACTGAGACAAAGTTGAGAAAAAAAATATCACTAGAATTTCAACTCCGATAACTCAGCAATTATTTGAGCTATCAAGATACCACTTGCACACCTTTCGGACATACTCTCAGGCTACAAACAAAGAAAGAATTAGCTTCAGAAAGTCATTCTCTCAGCAGATACAAGCTGATGACGTACGGTCAAAATTTGCAAAAATACGATTTTTTACCAACTTTGGCAGCAAATTGTAGAAAATCTACAGTGCATTGAGCTTTTGTTACACAAGTATGTTATTTTACCCTAAACAGTGATCAGAATCACCAAATTTGAGCCTAATAATCTTCTTAGGTTGCGAGCAATAAAAGCACAAACTTTACGATTTGGTCATTTTTTTTCACGACACGAAAAAGAGGCCTTTACAAAATAATTTATATGAGCTGAACCATAGGGCTTATGGAGCTATAAGTTGGCATGACTTCATGCAAGTTTTATATGTACATTAGACCGTCCCAAAAAAATAATTTTCAAAAATCAATGTGCATGTACCCACTGAAGTTGTGCCAAATGACATTCTAAAGTTGTGGTAAAAATTTTAGCCAAATATTTTAAGATTAACAGATCTCTCATGAGCACCCAAAATCATTTTTATGCCCTATTTTCGGTACAAAATATGCATGATGCAACAAATATTTAATAAATATTTTTTTTATTGTTCATTCATTAGTTTGTACATTTTAAGCATAATATAGTTCAAAGCAGAATGTTTTCTACATTAAATTTTATCAGTTATTGTTAACTTCAGTGTTTTCAGAACTCTGAAACTAATTTTTAATCGGCATCTTAGGTAAACGGAACACTGCCATTTTGTTCTCGACTTACTGTAGCTCTAGAGTTGAAATTGTATGTCAGCATTTTATATAAAAACTAAAGCTTACACTATATTCATTTTTGATTTAGTTTTAATTTCCTAAATTTTTCAGAAGTAAGTTTCATTTTAATGAATATTTTCTATAGTTAAATAACAGTACATTGACTTTATATTAATTTTACAATAAGTGGTATGCAGAATTCAAAAGTAGTTTTCACAATATCATATCCACCCTGATATATAGCTGATAGAACAACTTGTTTCAGTTCTTGATATACATAATAACAACCAATTACCAACAAATGGTGAAGCACTGGGCCGGCTATTTCATGATTTAAAGATTAGGAAATTAACATTGTCAAAAAGATACTTACCGATAAAAGAAAAACCAAATGTTGTGACCAAACTGAAAATGATCTATAAAAAATATGCCAAAATGTATAAAAATAAACATAGGAGGGCATCCAAGAGGCAATGACAAATCGAAAAGGAGTTTAATGAAGAAATAAAGAAAAAAATTTTGAAATTTCTTATGCAGGCGGACAGTGAATATACCATTAAAATACAGATTGGAAGTTCCTTCAGGACCAAGTAGGGAAAAGGATGAATTTTATGGGAGGCGAAAACTGACATTTCAAAAACTAGCAAGAAAAGCAACAAACAAGAAAAGGTAATAAGAGAAATCAAGAAGAGAAAGCAAAAACAGGAGAACAACAAAATATGTTATTCAAGTCTTCAATTGAGGCTGCATCAAAATTAAACATTGAATCAAAAGCAAGCACTTTTGTTAAAGTGATTCCAGTTTTTAAAACTAATACCAAAGGGTACAAAGGAGGGCTACAAAGTTAGTGAATGGATTTTCTAATTTAGACTGATTCCAGACTTGCTTAACAGGTATGCTTAACATGTATAGACTAGTATGCTTAACATGTATAGACTAGTATGCTTAACATGTATAGACTAGTATGCTTAACATGTATAGACTAGTATGCTTAACATGTATAGACTAGTATGCTTAACATGTATGCCCAGAATGCTTAACATGTAGTCTTGAGCAAAGGAGAACCAGAGTGGGACATGATTCAGTTGTTTAAATTTATCAAAATGAAAGATGTTATAGGGTTAAATTTGTGCATGGAAAGCAGGACAAGGGGTCATTGTTATAAGCTGTTTAAATCTCAGGCTAACCAGGAAATTCGGAAAAATTACTATTTTAGCAGAGTAGTGGGAACTTGGAATAGTTTACCGGAAGAGGCGGTAAGGAGCAAGGGAGTAGATAGTTTTAAGAGGGCCATTGATCTTCATTGGGGTCTATAATTTGACTAGGACGAGCCCTGTTGGGCCCAGAGCCTGTTGCTGGTCGTTGCATTTGTATTTGTATTTGTATACCGTAAAATGGGGTGTATAGGAACAGCGGGGTCAATCGGAACAAAACTTCCCAACCGTACAAAGAAATTCTTCATAAATATACTATTGGGTATTTTTCGCCATGAATTTTTTTTTCGAAAGGTAAGATCATAGGAAGTAGGAAAAAAAAACTTTTGTCAATCTGGCAACGCTACTGGCTTCTAAAGAGGGCTGCACGTTGAATGCTAGAAAACATCACATTTTCATAGACTGCAAAACTTCATATGCAAGAACAAACCTTCTTATATTTAAAAACTATGAGTGGTATGTTTCAATTATACATGTATCTGAACAACAGAATACCACATTAGAATTTACATTTTTTATAAATTGTGTCATAAAAGTGAAGAATTCTGAAAAATGCCATGGGAAAAAAATTTGCGGGGTGAATCGGAACACTTAGTTCTGTTGTTAAAATTCAAACTTATTTGAAGGAAATTGTTTGAAAAATCAAGATTCTAACCCCAATTCTTCTAATCAAGACAGGGACAAGGATTTATTACTGTTTATCCCTTCTCGTGAGCAACTAGATCTTAGAATGACAAAAGTTACAGATTTCAAAAGATTTTTTCTCCAGGAGACTTTTTTTTACTTAAAATAAAAGGGAGAAAGTCACATAGACTTTATGTAGTAAACGTCCAGCACACAGACAGTGATGAATAAGCGAAAAAATCTTTCAGGACAATCCCCGAAACCCAGAAATTTCAAAAAACTAAAGAAAAGGCAAAGTTCATCCCAGGAGATGTTATGAAAAAACTTAAGCCAAGTCACAATTGCTAGTTTTAAGGACAAGTACATATTTGTGGACGACATGAGTGACTTCCATTCATGTTAAATCTTTGCATTTCAATTCAAAAGCTTTTCTTAATATTACTTTTCATTTTTCATAAGTTCAAAATTATTTTGAATTTTCACAAATTATAAACGTTTACTGGTACTGAAATTATACATTTATTTGACAGTAATTATCTGTTCTTATTCTCCCCCATCAATATTACTCATGTTTGTGAGACCTATTACAGATTAAATTGAAAAAAATAAAAATTTTAACAAGTGTTCCGATTGACCCCTATCAACGGGGTGATTCGGAACACCCATAATTTGCTATATATTTTAATAATAATTGCTCAAAATATTTTGTCTTTGCTTGGAATATCAAAAGTAAAGCAAGACCGAAGTTTTTACCCAAAAAATCAAATTAAAAAAAAAAATCTTTTAACTGCTTTTTTTACAATCAAAGCTGAAAAGTGTTCCGATTAACCCCATTTTACGGTACTCTTGGTGATGCAGATCATGTTCCTGGTTGTATGTTTAATTCCCAGGTGCCTATTACAGGGCAAGATGGATGGCAAAAGAAGTTTACTGCTTGAAGAATTTGTGCTTTCACGAGGAATACAAATCAGCATCTTATGAGATTTTAGCATTAAAAAGAATTCTGTTCATAAAAACAATCTATGCAAAATTGTAGCTCAGTACTCCCAGTAGCTGCAATGTGCCTCATAATGACTTACATCTTCTACAAATACTAGAGCTATACACAGAAATTGATAGTATAAAGTGGCTCTTAGAGCACTTTTTAAAAACTTAAAGGAAAACTTTGATAGATAAGTCAGGATTTGGTATGATTAGCTTTTTTTACAGATCGCGTGCCTCCAAAGGAAAAAGCTGCCTTAGTAAAAGCTTTAAAGCGTCCAAAAACCAAAAAAGGTCTTAAAAGACTAGAAGCAAACCCCGTTGAATCTTTTCAAATAACATTATCATATTTTGTGAAAGAACGGATTTAGAATCAGCTGTAATGAAACTGGATAATAATTTTTGTCAGTTGATGTTCGTACTTGGGCTGGAAGAAATAAATACAATCAAGCTAAGGAAATAGTGTCTGCATTCAAGCCCGTCATTTCAAGTTTTTCGGGGGGGGGGGGCAAAGGGTAAAAACACAATACAATTTCACCAGAAAACAACAAAAACCACGCCCACTTAAATGTAAATACATTGAGTTCTCAAAGTCAGGGGGGGGGGCAATTGACCCCCCAGCCCACCCCCTAGATGACGGGCCTGTACGCATTGAAGGTAGTAAATGATTGTGCTAAGCAAGCAATTAAATTAGCAAGTAGTTTCAATTTGCAACTTACTAATGACGAGCAACATCGGCTCATTTTTCAAACATTGGAGCTTCACGGAAAATAAGCAGCATTAGTGTATAAAAAATTTTTAAAAGTAATTTTAGCAAAAAGTGTATTTGAGATTGTAATTATTGCATATTGTTAAAAAAAAATATCGATAGAAATGCTTTTGTATTGAGTAAATTTTATAAAACTTTGTGAAAAAAATAATTACTCAATAAATTAGGTTTTTGAAATATTTAATGATGTTGAGCTGTCACTTAATAACCTTCAAATAGCTTAAAATTTTGCAAGATAGTTATTTATACCAACTGTCACAATAATGCAAGGTATGCCAGTTAAAATTCCAAAAATTTTTTTTCACCATACAATTTTGGGACTGTCTAATGTACATCCAAAAAAAATTTTCATCAAAATCGGAAGGGGTCGAGTGGGGACGTCTCGGACACTTGACATGGAGTGACCCTCTTTCGTTAATCATTTTTTACACCTCTACACTATTTCTTTTAAAAGATTTTATGCTTGTTATACTATTGATCATTTTATACCATTAAGTGCTGTTTCTGTCGGTGAATTGAGAAACTAATCAAAAACTACTATGCAACTATACTGGAAATCGATGTGAGCAAGTGATGATGTATTAATCTTTTCTCCTCCCTCGTTCTTCCTCTCTGTCGATTAATGTGAATCGTTTGTTAAACTGCAAAAAAAAAATATATATATATATATATATATATATATATATATATATATATATATATATATATATATATAGTGCGTGTCGAAATGATAGGTCCACCAGTAAAAATGAAAGTTACGCTGGTAAAAGAGGTTCTATTGTGTACAAAGTACAAAATGTTATTTTATGCACTACGTTACTTCATTCAATGAGAAATAATACATGATTAATATACAAATAATAGGAAAAATGAGGAAATCAAAAATTACATGAAACAGCTGTTTCAAAAAGATAGGTCCACCGAACCAAGCATCAAGTTACTGTTGAATTAATAAGAAATTTTGCTACCTTTTTTATGAATCAGCTCATAAAACCTATTCGGCATAGTTTCTACTGGTATTTGCAAACAATTTGTGTCAATTTTTGACCATTCGGAGGAGATAGCCGTTTTCAAGTATGCTGTAGTGTTGTAGTGCCCTCCGCCTGCAAACACCGGTCTCGCGAGTATACCCCACATGTTTTTACTGTATTTAAGTCGGGGCAATAAAGTGTCCAATTGACAAATGTACACCAGTATCCATAAGACATTCGAAAGTGGACTTTGCAGTGTACACAGGAACACCATCTCGTTGGTAGATGAAGAATGGGCCCCCCAATGTGCTCTGATTGTGGAAGAAAATATTGTTAAAGCAGCTGTTGATAGCCTACAGCATCCAAGCGGATGTCTACAAATGCTATATTTTTCGCCTGCGCCTCCGAATCCGGCCCATACCATAACGGAACCACCATCAGATTGCTCCAGAGAGAATATCTGTGTATCGTTACGCAGATCGTGCCAGTCCTCTGGACTATCCAGGTTGGATTTCTAATCATCACTGAATATCACTCGATGCCAATCTTGTTTCCAGGACATCACTTCCTGTGCATATTGCAATTTCTTTTCTTTGTGCTTTTTATTCAATTTCGGAGCCGCCTTCCTCCTCAAGTTAACTAAATTGCTCAACTTCTTTACCACTCTATGAACTGTAGATTTTGATGTTGAAGTGTCTTGTTGTTTGTCCAAAGTGGATAAGCTCATATTTACATATTTAAGTCCTTTACGATAGTCCTTCTTTGTCGGGGTGTCACTTTTGATGAACGGCCAGAAGATTCTTTACTGCCATAAGCATTTCTAAGTAGCAAAAAATTGCTTTACAACGTTATGCGATCTGTTTGAAACCTAACCTATTTTTTTAATCGATTTTGCTCACTTTTTAAATGCATCAATTTTCCCCTGCTCGATCAGCGAAAGACTACAACGACAACCCATTTTGTTTGATTACAACGTGACATTCAAATCTGTTTAAATATACCTACTGCGGGATTAGCAGATAGCATAATCCAGCAGTGAGACTAAGCAACGATATTTATGCATTTTTTAGGAATTAAGCGTGATTGGTGCAAAATTCATAAAGGTGGACCTATCTTTTTGAAACGGTCTGAAAGTGAAGATTTGAATACAATAAAAAAGAATGATTAATTTTAAAGAAATTTCATCATATATAGTTATAACGATTAATGATTACTTGTCTCCATTCAAAAAACTGCTTCTTATTCTCAAATAAGAGTCGAAATTTTGAAAAATGCGGGTGGACCTATCATTTCGGTACGCACTGTATATATATATTTTGATTGATCTTAATTTGCAAAAGAATGCTGAACATTTATAAATTTTTTGCTTGCATACTTTCCAACATATTTTTGAAGTCCCAATTGCCCATACAAGGCCTCAAAATGCAGAATTTGAAAACTTTTTTTTCAAAAATTTACCCGGGGGAGAAACCCCCGGACCCCCCAAAATTACGAATATTCTACCCCACTTAAAAGAGTTCATTGCATCTCTCTTTTGATACAAGTACCCCAATAAAGGTCAGTCCAAAACAATTAACAACAAAAAGTAATTAAAAAAACAAACACACACACACACACACAAGAAACAGCAGGGGAAGGGGGAATCAGTAAGAAAAAGACTCATAGCACACAAAAATGAGTGTGTTTGGTCAATGTGCGAAATGAACCCTCCCCGAAATTTTTTTCTGGAAACGGCTTCGCCACGCATTCACTACATGCATTAGCTGTAAGTGGTCAAAATGTGTTTAGTAATCTCAATAACAATTACGTCCGTCAGAGTAAATTGCAAAAATTTATATCTTAACGAGTTAGTACTTTCATATTCTTAGTAAATCAAAGAAACACACACACACACATATATATATCTTTTAACTGGAAAAGTACATTTTTAATGGATTTTTAAAATTCAAGATTTCGGGGAAAATCTTGATTTTTTTTGTCCTTCTGTAGTTACAACTATCAGTAAAAAAATCTACTTTCTCTAGAATCTTTACTGAGGCAGACCACACGAAGGGTAATATTAGGAACATTTTTTGACAAAAATTGTGTTCCTAAACCAATTTGCTTTTAAGATATCGTGTTTAGAAAAATGTGCTAATTAGCTCATTAAATCTTAATTAGTTACTATTTATTTAATTTTTTTTTTTCCCAGATTTTTATGTCGAAAAGGTTTTACCAGTGACCTACTGTTAAAAAATTGGATTTTTAGAGTGAAAAATTTTTAAAAAATGTCCAAGTGTGTAAGTATACCTTAAAAAAACATATAGAAAAAGGAAAAAATTTCATTTTTCATTGACAATTTTCCGTTTAAAGTACTAAATTTCCAAAAATGAATAACATAAGTTGTACAGATGGTTTTACAAATTTTTGATTCAGTAAGCCATTTAACTATTAAGAAGCAGCTAAACAAGTACCGAGTCAATAGTTTCCTCATGAAACAGCGAGGGCTAACATGAACACATAAAACGGTATACGCTCAAATTGTCGCCGGGCCGAAATGTTGCCGGGCTGAAATGTCGCTGATCCAAAATGTCGCCGGTCTAAAATGTGGCCTGCCCAAAATGTCGCCGGTTCAAAATATAGCCAGCCCAAAATGTCGTTGGTCCAAAATGTCGCCGGCCCAAAATGTCGAAAGCCCCAAATGTTGTCAGTTCAAACGTTGTCGAACAAAAATGTAGAAGGTCTGATATTCATACAGTTAGTACCAAAAATTAAAAACATGTGAGAAGGCTTTTTATGGTTCTACGGACATTTGGCCTTCCGGACGTTTTGCCCTCCGAATGATTGACAGGTGAGGAACCCTTACGCTTGAGTGATCTCCCTACAGAGTAGGAAGGGAAAAGGCGTAGGGACTTTTTTTCCCTATCAGTCCCGACGACCTAGCGACATCTTCACCCCCTTATCAGCACGTGGTGAATCAGATTTCATATTTCAGTTACTTGCTTTTGCTCGGACACTGGGAGCAGGCCCGTCGAGAGGGGGGGGCAAGCCTATGCATTGCATAGGGGCCCGTGAGAGGTCAGGAGGCCCGCGAAGCGGGCCTGAAGAATTAATATCAAACGAAAAATTTCCGTCTTTTTTTTTTTTTTTTCTAATGGGTTAGCCATTGAGGGTCTAAAATTACCTACAAATGTTCCACATTAAAAATGAGACATTTCATTAGTTCCTTTTCTCAGACCCTACTTTCAGCACATCTCACATCTATTAGAGTTTTTTTTTTTTTTTTAAAGGAACGAAACCCCCCTTTTCCCTGGCTTTTTGACTTTTCTTAGAACTGGACTTGGAAAGTTTCGACTTTGGTGTGTGTGACCTTGCAGGCCTGGACTATCCAGGGCGGTTTGTGGGTGATTGCCAAGGGCCCCCATGCCATTAAGGGCACCCAAATGAGAAAGAAAGGGGAGAAAATTATGGCTTTTTTTTTGGTTTGCAGATTTTGATTTCTTTAACTATTCTTTCTTTTTCTATTGATTAGCTTTATTAAACTTTTTCCCAAGATGCTTCACATCATAGTCTTGCTGATTTCACATTTGTAGCATCCAGTACTTGAATAAAGCAAGGTGGGACCCCTGAGCAACATTACTTTTAGGGCCTCCTAATCCAGGGTTTCCATCACAATGAAATTGACTCGTAAACATAATGTTTCATTGATTTCCATTCTCTATTATAAGTATGTGACTGATTTATCCGTTCTTTCTTGGGGGAGGGGAGCTTACTTAGTATGAGCCCCCACATCAATCCGTGAACCCCAGGACCAGATATTGTAATAGGCCCTCGCCCCTACAACACTCCATCCTCTAACAACTTATTTATGTTTAGACAGACATTTGAAATTTTAAAAATTTTGCTTCATTTCTCAAGCAGTGGCCAGAAATTTTTTTGTAGTTAACTACAATTACTTCATTAAAAAAGTAGTCAACTGTCAACTATAGCTGCAACTGTTTTTTTCAAAAAGTAGCAACTACAATCTACTTTCGGAATGCCCATGGATGTATCTCAAGATATTTTTAAATGTTGAAAATGCCCACGAAAATGGATATTAAGATGATAAATAAAAGTTATTATAAATGCAAAATATGCTTCTCTTTTTGTCCTTTTGAAGCCATTGTTGTACAGTAGGGTGGAGCGAAAAACAAAAATTTTGGAATTTTATTCTGTAATACCCGGCAAAAGCTGTGCATGCGTAAGTATAACACACATGCAAAATATTATCAAGTTTGAACAACTCCTTTAGGGTCCTACCAGGGCTTGAATTTCTCTAAAAATAGGAAAAAATGTCAATTTTCTAAAAATTTTTGGAAAATATAAATAATCACCATTTTTGTTCTAATACCACTAAAATGCTTCCTTTTAACACTCTTTTCATGCATCTTAGAAATTATTTACATTCTATTCAGTATTAAGTTCGTACATGAACCGTAAAGTTCCGTGAAATTAACCAAAAATTGACTTTTTTTACCATTTTTTGCACATAGCAACAATTCTTCTTTTGCAACCCAGATTCTATTTTTTTGCAATGAATGGGGAAAATGCAGCTTTTAGTTGTAAATGCAATTATATTTCGTTACATTAACAGCCCAGAACGCACCACAAGGAGATAGCTTCACTTCGGGTGTCATTCTGCATTTTCCATCCACCCAACCTCGTTGTTTACATATTTTCAACACATTTATACGAATGCAATTACTATCTGATGTTAAACAGGTTTCTCCTTTTGAATCAAAGTTTGAAGTTAGACTTATGACTCAGTTTTGGCATTAATCATTGCGAGCCATAAAGTTTTTCATTTAAATTCATATCTTGCCTTTTCCTTCATTTAAATTCATATCTTGTCTTTTCCTCCAATAGCAGTCTACCGTCTCACTAACCAGCTTTGAACCCTTAAAACAGTCGGAGTGTAGAAGAGGTATACTTAAAGAATCACTGATAAAGTGCAACTTGTTTTTTAAAAATTAACTTATTAACGTTGCAAGAACTCAGTGGAAGATATCGAAGCTTTAAAAACGGATTTAAAAAAGAGGAAAAGTACTTGATGGATATTGTCAATGATTGTCAATGTAATACAGAAAGAAAAAAGTGACCCTGATCTCACTATCAAAAATCGGAGACCTTTCAGTCATTAGCGTTCATTTATTTGAGCTAACAGAGTTATGAATCTGTTAATTTTTAAGATGAATTTCTAATGAGATGAACATACTCGTCAGTTATATCTTTAAATAATATAATAATGGTTCAGGAAATTAGAAATAAAAAAAAAAAAATTCCGTGAAACATGGAATTGTATATATAATGAAAGTTGCGCAATCTATCATGCATTTAATTGATGATCTTCTCTTCTTCGTGGATCCGCTGATACGAAGAAATGTCTGCTTTGTTAATTTTGCGAACTTGTAATTGACCATGCACGGCAGTGGACGATAGTCAAACTGTAAAAGAGTTGGATTACGGAAAGGCATACAACATCAGAAAACACTTTAATAACTAAATGAGAACTTTTATGACCAATATTAAGTTTTGAAAGTTCAAACTATGAAATTTTTTTAATTGACATCATTAATGGGAGGAAAGTAAACACGCGTTGACCAGTCAATTTATTCTTATAGTTTTAAACTTTTATAGAATGTGTAATTTTTAATATGATTACAGCTCCATGGAAATTTTCTTTCACGGAAATTTTCTTTCTTTTTTTTTTTTTAATTTCTAATTTCTTGAACTATACAGAAGCGTATTTTTTACCCGACTACGGCAAAGCCTAAAGGAAGGGTTATGTTTTCATCAGTCTGGCTATGTTTGTGGTTAAGGATGTTCCACCGTAGCTCCTAAACTATTCATTCGGTTTTGATGAACGAGGTGCCAATCGATTCGTTTTCGCGTCTCGAGTGTCATAGGCTACTTTTTATTAGAATTTAACAAGAGGAAAAATCGATTATTCCTAGACAAGCACCGATTTTTACCGATATTTTCGGAGCTAAGTGTGTTCAACAATGAATTTCCAGTGTAAGGCTTACCTAGATTTTAGCATGAAATTAGCTCAAAGCAAAATATATATATATATATAGAAGATAGTTATTAAATATTTGTTTCAATTCATTATTTTGCACATGCATTTTTCCAGTTAAACTTGAATTTCAAGGTTTTTGTTTTGACAACACTTGATTCTCGTGACGTGAAAACTTGTATTTAAATAGGCAAAAGTTTCATTACCCGACTACGGCAAAACCTAAAGGAAGGGTTATGTTTTTAGCAATCTGGCTATGTTTGTGGTTAAGGATATTCCACCGTAGCTCCTAAAATATTCCTTCGATTTTGATGAATGAGGTTCAAATCGATTCGTCTTCGAGTCTCGAGTGTCAAAGGTTACTTTTTACTAAAATTTAACAAGAGGAAATATCGATTATTCCTAGACAAGCACTGATTTTAACCGATATTTTCGTAGCTAAGTGTGTTTTAGTTCAAACAAAAGTCGTAATCAACAATGAATTTCCAGTTTAAGGCTGACCTAGAATTTGGCATGAAATTAGTTAAAAGCAATTATAACTCAAGCCCGACTACGGCAAAGCCTAAAGGAAGGGCTATGTTTTTAGCAGTCTGGCTATCTCTGTGGTTAAGGATGTTCCACCTTAGCTCCTAAACTATTCATTCGATTTTGATGAATAAGTAAAATAAAAAAGTTTTAAAAACCTGTAACCAGACTACAAAAAAGCTCTAAAAAGTCAGAAATAATAACAAGTTTAAAAAACTATAACCCGACTACAAAAAAAAAGCACTGAAAGGTAAGAAACAAGGTAGGTGCTATTTAATATCATCGTCTTATTAAATAAAACAAGACGTTTGATATCTTAGCTATACCTGTTTATTTAGTTCTACGACTTGAACCCTCTGCAAGTTCCACATTAATAACATAATTCAATTCAAATGCTGTAGTCGTGCGTTGTCAACTACAGAAAGCAAGCATTTAAACTTGATACACAAGCAAACGTATTAGTTTGATCTATATATATATACAAAAACGGTAAATTAGGTTATAATGTTATTCTATCAAATTGTTTTTCTGTAATTGACAACGCACGACTACAGCATTTGAATTGAATTATGTTATTAATGTGGAACTTGCAGAGGGTTCAAGTCGTAGAACTAAATAAACAGGTATAGCTAAGATATCAAACGTCTTGTTTTATTTAATAAGACGATGATATTAAATAGCACCTACCTTGTTTCTTACCTTTCAGTGCTTTTTTTTGTAGTCGGGTTATAGTTTTTAGCCTACTTTCCCGTTAAAAATAAAAGAGACGAAAAAAGCATTAAAATTGGCTTAATGCATCTAAAAAATGTCGCCAAGTCCAAAAAATATCGCCAAGTTCAAAAAATATCGCCAAGTAAAAAAAAGTCAAAAAGAAACAAAAAAATGAAATAAATATCGAAAAATTAAAAATTTGAAAGTAGGGTATTGAGATGGGGAATTTGTGTGTCGGTCGGTCTGTCGGTCGGTCGGTCTGTCGGTCGGTCTGTCGGTCTGTCTGTCCCCCCCTAATAACTTTTGAATGAACATTCCGATTTGGACAAACTTTTTTTTGTTGGAAAGATCTCGGCGAGTACAGCTCATTCCCGTATTTGATTTTTCGATTTGAACAATTTTTGGTTCAACTTTGAGCCGTTCAAACAACCGGTCCCGCGATACTAACTTTTGAATGAACAGTCCGATTTGAACAAACTTTTTTTTGTTCGAAAGGTCTTTTCAAGGAAATATCGCCAAGCTCAAAAAATATCGCCAAGCCCAAAAATATCGCCGAGTCCAAAAAATATCGCCCAGCCCAAAAAATATCGCCAAGCCCAAAAAATATCGCCAAGTCCCAAAAATATCGCCAAGCCCAAAAAATATCGCCAAGCCCAAAAAATATCGCCAAGCCCAAAAAATATCGCCAAGTCCAAAAAATATCGCCAAGCCCAAAAAATATCGCCAAGTCCAAAAAATATCGCCAAGCCCAAAAAATATCGCCAAGCCCAAAAAATATCGCCAAGTCCAAAAAATATCGCCAAGCCCAAAAAATATCGCCAAACCCAAAAAATATCGCCCAAAATATCGCTAAGCCCAAAAAATATCGCCAAGCCCAAAAAATATCGCCAAGCCCAAAAAATATCGCCAAACCCAAAAAATATCGCCAAACCCAAAAAATATCGCCAAGTCCAAAAAATATCGCCAAGCCCAAAAAATATCGCCAAGTCAAAAATATCGCCAAGCCCAAAAAATATCGCCAAACCCAAAAAATATCGCCAAGCCCAAAAAATATCGCCAAGCCCAAAAAATATCGCCAAACCCAAAAAATATCGCCAAGCCCAAAAAATATCGCCAAGCCCAAAAAATATCGCCAAGCCCAAAAAATATCGCCAAGCCCAAAAAATATCGCCAAGTTCAAAAAATATCGCCAAGCCCAAAAAATATCGCCAAACCCAAAAAATATCGCCAAGCCCAAAAAATATCGCCAAGCCCAAAAAATATCGCCAAGCCCAAAAAATATCGCCAAGCCCAAAAAATATCGCCAAGTTCAAAAAATATCGCCAAGCCCAAAAAATATCGCCAAACCCAAAAAATATCGCCAAGCCCAAAAAATATCGCCAAACCCAAAAAATATCGCCAAACCCAAAAAATATCGCCAAACCCAAAAAATATCGCCAAGCCCAAAAAATATCGCCAAGCCCAAAAAATATCGCCAAACCCAAAAAATATCGCCAAGCCCAAAAAATATCGCCAAGCCCAAAAAATATCGCCAAGCCCAAAAAATATCGCCAAGCCCAAAAAATATCGCCAAGCCCAAAAAATATCGCCAAGTTCAAAAAATATCGCCAAGCCCAAAAAATATCGCCAAGCCCAAAAAATATCGCCAAGCCCAAAAAATATCGCCAAGTCCAAAAAATAATGAAAAAATGACTGACTGGGCAGACGATTTTTTGTTTATTTATTTATTTGTTTTGTTTAATTTATTACTATTGTTTTTTTTTTTTTTTTTTTTGGCAGACGATTTTTTTTGTTAACAAAAATTTTTCATTCACGAGAGCATTTTATTCTTTATTTATATTTATTAACTGGCAACGGATTAAAAATGAAATTCGAGACATTTTGTAACGATTTTTTTTCTTTCTTTGATTAAATGTGTTTTGATGTTCTTTGTTCTTTTATTTATTTATTTATTTTTCTTTTGAAAACGGTTGTGGAATTTTTCTACGGAAGAACTATGACAGTTACGTTCTTTAAATGGTGCGACAAAACTTTATTTACTCGTTTATTTACTTTTTACGTGTCTACTTCATCTGATGAGAGGGGTATATTTTGCTTTTAGAAATCAGCTTTAAGTGCTATAAAGGTATGTTTGACATAATTTTCAGTTTCAGATAATTAATAGAATATTGATCAGATGCTAGAATGCCGATATCGATGTACGGGAAAGTAGGCTCGTTTAGTTCTTGACAGAACTTCTTGTTTAAACTTGTTATTATTAATGATATAACTGACGAGTATCTTTATCTCATTAGAAACTCAGCTTGAAAATCAACAGCTTCATAACTCTGTTAGCTCGAATTAATGAAAGCCGCAATGACTGAAAGGTTTCCAATTTTTGATAGTGAGATCAGGGTCACTTTTTTCTTTCTGTATTACATTGACAATGTCCATCAAGTACTTTTATCCGTTTTTAAAGCTTTGGTATCTTTCACCGAGTTCTTGCAACGTTAATAAGACAACTTTTCAAAAACAAATTGTACTTTATCAGTGAGTCAATAAGTATACCTCTTCTACACTTCGACTGGTTTAAGGGTTCAAAACTGGTTAGTGAAACGGCAAACTGCTATTGAAGGAAGAGATAAAAGATATGAATTTAAATGAAAAACTATATGCTCGCAATCGTCCAGGTAAAAACTCAGTCATGAAATAAATTTTAAACTTTGATTCAAAAGGAGAAACCTGTTTAACATCAGATAGTAATTGCATCCGTATAAATATGTTGAAAATATATAAACAACGTGGCTGGGTGATGGGAAAGGCAGAATGACACCCGAAATGCAGCTACCTCCTGGTGGTGCGTTCTGGGCTGTTAATGTGACGAAATATAACTGCATTTACAATTAAAAGCTGCATTTTGCCCATTCATTGCAAAAAAATACAATCTGGATTACAAAAGAAGAATTACTGCTATGTGTAAAAAATGGTAAAAAAAGTCAATTTTTGGTTAATTTCACGGAACTTTACGGTTTATGTACGAACTTAATACTGAATAGAATGTAAATAATTTTGAAGATGCATGAAAAAAATGTTAAAAGTAAGGATTTTAATGGTTATAGAACGAAAATGGTGATTATTTATATTTTCCAAAAAATTTTTGAAAATTGACATTTTTTTTCGTATTTTTAGAGAAATTCAAGCCCTGGTAGGACCCTAAAGGAGTTGTTCAAACTTGATAATATTTTACACGTGTTTTGTACTTACGCATGCACAGCTTTTGCCGGGTATTACAGAAAAAAATTCCAAAATTTTTGTTTTTCGCTCCACCCTATTGTACAGTGGTGGATTTGGAGATTATGGAGCCCCGCAAAACCCCGTCGTAAACTCGCGCGCAACACTTACACCGCATATGGGCACCTCGCTAAAGGCTGCTCAATTCAGCCTTATCGTTCTGAGTATCATGATAGATTTTGTTTTTCCGAAGTTAAGAAACAAGCATTTATGTGTTTTAAAAATATTCATTTAAGCTAGGATATTTCTGTGGGAGATTGTAACTAAAAACTTCTTTTTCTTTTGCCACGCTAAAGGGGCGCCAAATTTAGCATTATCGTTCCGAATATCACCGTACATTTTTTTTCCTGCGTTGAAGAACAATCATTTAACTGTGTTTTCAAAAATTTCCTTGTTTTTCATGCCTTAAAAAAATTAAATAAGATATTTTATTTAAAAAAATCGCGAATTTCAGCTTTTTTTAATATATTTTTGCTTTACTACTGATAAAACCATCACAAGCTATTCCTCCTCTTTGCTCAAGTAAGATTCGGCCTTCTTTATCTGATGGCAAGAAACCGCTATTGTCCCTTTAAAAGGCTCACTGCCGAGAACTTTCTGGGAGGTTAATCACAAAGCCACTGTTAAGAGTTCCAGGAATACTAATCCCACATGGACTATCCCTGCTGGTCTGTCATTTGATTACCTTTGTAGTCGCCAGTCCTGAATGAACTCAGGGAACTCAGGCAGGTTTCTGTCGGGCGGCTTTGCAAATTTGCCATGCCTGTTGTAAGGTTATCGCTACCAGATTTCCGTAAACAGGCTTTTTATTGCAGTCATTTATTACAGATGTCCAGATCAACTGAACAACAAAATACTTCTTATTTTCCCATACCTTTTAAAAAAGGAGCAAAACTTATTATCACTGGCCAATTGTCGTGGAATTAGACGGACACTTTTGATCCAGCTGTCCTCGAGTTCATTTTCTGAGATTATTTTTCGCTAATTACCATAAGGGACACCGGGAAAAATCGCGCGAGGGAAGAAGCGCGCAAGTCACAGAGGTCCCGCTATAACTAGTAACATTTACTATCACCAGGACCATTTACATTTATCTTCTTGTTTATACAAAATCCCTCAGCTGAGTGCACAAACATATCTTTCCGGTAAGTTTTGTGTTTGTGTGCTTGTATATTAATACTATATTTTGTTAACAAAAAATAATAATATAAATTGAAATTGATACCACTTGTATTTTTCGAGCAAGAAAGAGAGAGGTTGGTATGGCCCCTTCTCAGTTTTTCAGCAACAATTTTAATTTATATCGCTGTTTACTATTTTTTGCTTTAATTGTTTCTTTCAATGCGTGTGTTTTGCATAACTTTTTCTTCCCTTTGCTTTTTTACGCTTATTTTTTAGAAAAAGTGATCTATTTTTTCCCATATTATGGACAACGAGTTCTGTCAGTCGGGTTAAAAGAAGTATTCCTAACCGTCAGATAAGATGAAAGTCGCAAGGGCGGATCCAGCTTCTGGCTAAGGAGGGGTCATTTTCGGAATGGGGGGGGTCAAAGTGTAATTTTTGGGCAAAAATGGGGGGTTTTGACAATTTTTTCGTAATATAAGTACCAAAAATTCAATTTTTTGCTATATTTTGTCGGTTAAGGGGGGGGGTCATGACCCCCCCCCTCTGGATCCGCGCCTGTGAAAGTGGTAGTTTTACTCTAAAAATAACTTTGTGAAATATGCCACATTTCAGGAATTTTTCAGATAGTCTGACCTTTATTTATCTTTGAAAAGAGTGATCTATTTCTTTTGGACAACGAGTTCTGTCACTAGGATCAAAGGAAGTATTCCTAACTGTTAGATCACATGAAATTGTCAGTTTTATTTTAAAAATAACTTTGTGAAATATGCCACATTTCAGGATTTTTTCAGATATATTTTTTCTCCCTTCCGGCTATTCACTTGCTCTTATCAATAGTCGATTAATGTCAACGATTTGTTGTTCCGCAAACCATTATTATTTTGATCGAATGGATAACTTTTCGAGGGTTTTTGATTCTTTTTTCTCATATTTTTCCGTCTTAATTATTTCATATAAGGTCTCAAAATGCAGAATTTTGTATATTTCAAAATTTCTCCCGGGGCACAATCTCCTGGACCCTCTGAATTTAGGAATAGTCCACTCTGAATCACACTTAAAAGAGGTCATTGCATCAATCTTCTCTCTTCTGTTACCCATCCCGTTATTACGTCAAAAAAAAAAAAAAAAAACACAAGGAAACAACACAGGGGGCTGTTATCAGCGAAAAAGACACACACACACAAAAAAAAAGAAGGTTTGCTACTTAAGTTTTAGGGAACGCAAAGAGGTCTGTAACAGTTTAGAGCACCTTTAAGTCCAAGTCCGTCCTGGTATCAACTGGTAATGGAGAAAAAAAAGTTGAATGAATTTTGTTTACAATTCATCGGAAAAGTAAGAGCGAATTTTTTCCGAAAAATCTAGGGAGGAGGGGTGGGGAAGAAGCAAAGGCTCCGTCAAATCTTTGGTTGCAGCTGCGGCCCTAAAATTGGAAACTCCTTTAAAAAAAAGTATCGCAAATTTCTTTTCTTTCTTTTATATTTTCTTTACCCTTTAAGCGGTCAATTATTTTACCAGAAATGCTTCTAAAAAAGACATATTTTTTATTGCATATAGTTAAGTACCATACTTAACAGAATAAGAATATAAAGAATTTAAAAATTCTTTCTTTCATTTTCAATGCTTTTACAATATTTTTTATTTTACAGTTTTGGTCACAAAATCCGAAATATTTGCTTTTTTCAAATACGCATGCAGTAATGAATGGTTTACAAATTATGCAAAAATTTCTCTCACACTTATTGTGAATTTTGAGGTTTACAATTTTCCGAACAGTTCGGGAAAACCAGAAAAGGAAATCTGAAAATATCGATGTCCGTACGCCGTACGGGCAAACCAGATGAGGCCAATTTCGGGTAGCACGTACACCGTACGGGCAAACCGCTTAAAGGGTTAAGGAAACTTTTAAGTTGAAAATGTTGGTTATGTCCTTTGACAGTATTTACTCTATTTACGTGAAAATCTATTTATGCAAAAATAATAATAGTGTAACAATAATTATATAAAAATAATAGTGTAACAATAATTATATAAAAATAATAATGTAAAAATTATAAATACAATTTTAACTTATATCGTTGTTTACTATTTTTTGCTTCAACTGTGTTTTTATAATTTTAATGAGTGTGATTTGCATAACTATTTTTTCCCCCTTTACCTTTTCACTCTTTTTTTTGGAAAAAGTTTTCCCATATTGGATTTCGAGTTCGATCTCTAGGGTCAAAGAAAGTATTCTTAACCATTATATCACACAAAATTGTTAGTTTTACTCCAAAAATAACTTCGTTAAATATGCCACATTTCAGCAATTTTTTAGATGTAGTATTTTTCCTCCGTTCCCTCTTCTCTCTCTTGCTCTTATTCCTAGTCGATTAATGTCAACGATTTGTTGAACCTCAACCCATTTTAATTTTTACCGAATGTATAACTTTTCAAGGGTCTTTGTTTGCCTCTTTTTTTGTTATATTTTTCCGTCATATTACTTCATGTAAGGCTTCAAAATGCCGAATTTTGTATCAATTTTTCAAAATTTCTCCTGGGGGACAATCCCCCGGACCCCCTGAAATCGAGACTAGTCTACTCTACACCTCATTTAAAAAGAGATCATTGTAACATTCAGGGCCTGATTACCGAATAGGCCAACTAGACCTTGGCCTAGGGCCCCCACAACTTAGGGGCCCCCAAATGGCTAAAATTGTTGTAGTCAATGCCTAAATTTGTTTTATCCTATGCCTATAATTGTGAAGCCTCAGTGCAGGGGGCCCCAAAAAAAGTATTTGGCCTAGGGCCCCGTGATATCTTAATCGGGCCCTGGTAACATTCTAATACCCATCCCGCTATTAGGTCAAGTTATGACTTATCAGCGAAAAAGACACACAAAAGCTTTTAAAAATGCTGAATGAATTGTATTTACAATTCATCGGAAAAATAAGAGCGCGAATTTTTCTCTTACGAAAAATCTAGGGAGAGGAGGTGTGTGGGGAGAGGGGGGGGGGAAGCAAAGGCTCCGCTTGCACTCCTAAAAATTAAGGCGAGTATATATTATGCTACGACCAGCTACCGAATCTTTGGTTGCAGCTGCGGCCCTAAAAGTTGAGAACTCCTTTGAAAAAAAAAGTATCGCAAATTTTTTCTTATTTTTTCTTTTATTACGAAAACTTTCAGTTAAACAGATAAAATTTTAGTTACGTCCTTTGACAAAATTTACGCTATTTATGTGAAAATAATTGTAGGAAGTTTAAGTAAAGGTTTGGGGGAGGGGGGCCCACAAAAAGTTGCATAGGGGCCCATGAAACCTGTCAACGGCCCTGACTGGGAGTAATGTCGTCGATAGAATTTTTGACTTCTCAACGTGGGGGCAAGCTTGCCGTTTATGAGAGACATTTGTTCCGAATAGCATACAAAAAAAAAAGAGAAATCATATTGGAAATGTGACTACTTTGGATTTAGTATCATACTTTGTGCATTTGAAAGAATAAAAGATGTTTTTGTTGAATAAGCTTGGATTTTGTTTATTTCAAATTTAAAAAAAAAAAAAACAAGTATTTATTGATATTATTTCATCACATCAATGGTGTTATAAACCTCAACTAAATTTCATTTCTTCGGTAAGTGGAATATTAAGCAAAGAGAAGAGAATTAATAAACAGTTTTCCTCATTCTTATTCTAAAAATGAATTTAAAAAAAAAATGAAATGACTTTTTCCTATCATTGTAACATGACTACCATCATATGTTACAATCAGTGGTCGGAAGTATCGCGCTACGAGTAGCGAAACTACTGTAGTAGCTACATTTTTTAGTAGTTTGTAGAGTAGCGCACTACTTTTTAAAAAAAGTAGAGTATTGAGTAACGTGATACAAAAAAATAGTAGTTTGTAGCGATTTCTGGAAACTACTTACTTTCAAATAATTTTCATGTTCCTAAATATTCCCTAGCGAGAAATTAAAAAAAAAAAAAAAAAAATGAAGGTTGAATTATTTCACTCTTTCAACGTTGTAATCCTTTCTTTTGGCGAACATTCGTAAAAGTTGTAAAAAAATCTAAAAAGGACAAATTTTAGTAAAAAAAAGGAAAAGTAACAAATAAATTCAAAGACCATTCCTATTTCTATTCCATATTCAAATGAGTTAATTTATTAATGTAAAACACATTTCGAATTTTTTAGTTCAATCCTCAAACGGTGTATTCTTTTTATTTATTTATTTTTTTAAAAGTAGCGAAGTAGCAACTACATTTCAAAAGTAGTGTAGGGCGCTACATTTAAAAAAAGTAGTTGTAACTGTAGTTAACTACATTTATAACAAAGTAGTTGTAGTTCGCTACAAAAGAAATGTAGTTTTTCCAACCACTGGTTACAATGACTAGTACATTAAATATTATAATCAAATTAATAAGTGCGTTATTATTATTATTTCATTTTTTTTTTTTTTTTGAAACCACATAGTCAGTCATTTTTTTTTAATTAAAAAAAAAGCTTGTTGGAAAAATTGGGAGTGGCATGCGGAGCTTTTTTCCCCCAAATAGTGGCACTCTTCCCAAAAAGGTTGGCCACCCCTATTTTAATAGACTGTAAAATCAACCAGAACCTCTAAATTTAAACATATAATTCACTAAACACTGCGCGAAAACAGATATTTGCCTCGGAAAGATTACTTTTTGATCGAAAAATAAAGTTGCTTGCGGTATGTCATCCGCCGCGCCGCGTTCCGATTCTGCCAAGACGAAACTTAGTCCGTCAGTTCCCCACTTATCGATTTCATACTAATCCGAAAAGGGGAGGACACGCTTTTAGAAAAAGATTGTCAATTGGAGGACCAGGGGGGGGGGGAGATGAAAATCACTTTTTCGTCAATTCTGAGATGTTAGCACTATCTGCCCCCCCCCCCTGGCCCTTCAATTGCTTTTAATAAATGTATACGTTAACGATGGTATGGACTAAAAATGGGACTGTATGGACTTTAAATGTTAAAAAAGAGGATGAAGCAGAATGAAATGAATAAGACACATACAATTTTGAAATTTGCTTTTTGTTAAAATTTCTTACATGATGGAAAGTAAGTTGTTTTATAATAGAGGTGTTTTTAGTTTCTTCTACATGTAATGTGTAAAAGAAAGTATTGAATCAGTGAAAAATTGTCAATTTGTACGAACTTACATGCTCTGACGTGTGTTGAATTCAATTTTACCGTTTTATTATTTTTTTTAAAGGTAAACATGTAAGTGTTTCTGCGCGACCGATTTTCGGGGGCGACTCTACCTCATATCATGTTTTTATCAATATTAACAGTCTCGGCGCACTACTCTTTTCAATCTCTTAACTCTTTTCTTGAACATACTTTCAAAAGCCATAGAGAATATTTTGATATTTAAACCTCTGCAATTCCTTTATACCAATAATTTCTGTAAAACGCACAGCAAAAGAGTCGTAAATCTCTGTTCAAGTACATACATACTCTTTCAATCGCCACGAATCGAGTGTCTTGACAACATTTTTACAAAATGCTTCCTTTTACCCTTTATTTTATAAAAATACAGAAAAAGCAAAAGGCTTTCTGAAATCGCTTACGTACTCGTTTTCAACACAAGTTTCTCTATAACAGCTGCACACAAAAATGCTTTTTTTGCTTTGTTATTGTAGTATACAGGGTGTCCACTCCAATCGTGGACCAATAGCTTATTTCTAAACCGTTAGAGATAAGCATAGAGTTTATTTAGGAAAAAATCTCCAAATTACGAAAGGAATTTTGGGTCTATTCAATGTTTTTCAAAAAATCAAATTTTGAAAGAGTTACGAAATTTAAATTTTTATACAGCCCCCCAGTGCTATCAATCATATTTAGTAAAACATTCTTAACACTGTAACGTTTAAAACTAAAAAAAATCACTCTTCTACCACAAAAATTGACCGAGTTATGACGTTTTGAAAAATCAAGATTTTGAAGGATTTCGCATACGGTCCCTTAAGCGATCTCTCGATGAATTCATGAAATAATGCAAAATCTTGATTTTTCAAAACGTCATAACTCGGTCAATTTTTGTGGTAGAGGAGTGATTTTTTTTTAGTTTTAAACGCTACAGTATCAAGAATGTTTTACTAAATATGATTGATAGGACTGAGGGGCTGTATAAAAATTTAAATTTCGTAACTTTTTCAAAATTTGATTTTTTGAAAAACATTGAATAGACCCAAAATTCCTTTCATAATTTGGAGATTTTTTCCTAAATAAACTATATGCGTATCTCTAATGGTTTAGAAATTAGCTATTGGTCCACGATTGGTGTGGACACCCTGTATATTAGTAATATTTAACACAATAATGTCTCAAGCATATTCATTAATTCTTAAATTATTTCCCTTTTCAAGGAACACTACTATTGAAATTTCCATCGGAAACATAATACAATACGTTTTAATCTCTTCAAATTTTCCTACTCTTAAAGGACAGATTTGCTTTTTTCTCACATGGTATAGTTTGGCTAGTAAGCTATATACTAAAGGTGAGTTCGCGCTCATTTTGGAGCACGGGCCCGCCTAAACTCAAAAACTCGTAATTGTGCCGAGTGAAATTTTCTTGTATCAAAAACCGAGCCCACTATACTGCCGTGCTAAACGCAAAAGTGGTATCTGCAGTCGAGCTCAAACTGAGATATAACTCTTTAAAGTTTTGGTCACCATGTATTTGCTTCAGATGAAACTTTTAAAGAATTTTTTAAAAATATTTCCGTTCTCAAATGACTATATAATTTTGCATATAGGTAAAATACGTCGCAAAGAGCCACCTGGTGGCGATCACTCAATTTTGTTTAAAAGTGCAGATACAATTTTTGTGCTTAGTACGGCAGTAATCTGACAAAAAGTAATGAAATATTAGGTTCAGTTGTTGTTTTACATCATCTAAAAATGGGTACTCATATTGCAATTGCGATTGGTTCAAATGTCTTTTTTTTTATATCTCTCTGTTAATGAAGAATATTTTGTTAAATATTCTTCCTTAACAGAAGTTAGAAATTTTTCTGAAAATGCTTCACTTCAAATTCGTTACTGTATGACATATTTTAATAATAATAATAATACAAAGCAAACAAATTATAAATAAAAGTTAATTTATTTTCTGTTTTTCCTTTTATTAAATTTTTACATTGATTGAGCTGATTAAAATGTTCGTTTTTTTTCCACAGCATAATAATGTTTATTTGATTTGAATTAGCATGGACATTGACGATTGAACGCGCGCTGTCGGCCTCGGTCGGAGCCAGTCTCATCTCTACTATATACAAAGCATTTGTTGTCATTACATTTAAAATTAACAAGAACTTGTTGTTTAACATAACTGGAAGCTGAGAATTATGGCACCCATCTTTGTGAACGTGATAATTGCCTGCATGAAGATCTATAAAAGTCAGTATTAAACCTTGTTAATAACTATATACTCCATTTCTCCGCAAAACGTCAGTACTTGTAAAAAAGGCACTGCTTTTAAAGAAACAAAGAACAATCCCTCTTTTCAGGAGGTGTGATGAGCAGTGAACTTTTGAGTTGTGCTGTTAAATTTAACTCACTTGTTTAGTGATTCTTCAGGTTGTCAAATCCCTAGAAAAGAAAGCTGAAGCTTGCTGGAGATCGCTAAAGATTGCCAAATTAAGTTTTCTGAGAAATGATTTCCACTAGATTCTCATGTATTTTCACGAAAAAGTTTTTAACAGTTCAGCTTCTGGAGTCTCTATTTTGAGAACACTCTAAACAACATTGAAAATATAAATCTAACAAATTATGAGTTTCGTGATAAATGATTTAGAAAACAAACAATAATTCATAATTTTTTCACAAAATGTAATAACTTGAAACAGATTATGACAGCTCCCTGTGTCTGTATAATACAATGAGCAATTTCTGCCATAAAGTTTGTTGCAATAATCGTCGTAAAGTTTATATATGTGAAGTTTATTCCGTTCTATAATAGTGAATGGGACATAAATTGGTTTCCCCACGCATACATTTTATTTTCATCATTTTAAATACGCTGAACTTTTCATTTATTATTTCGAAATCTTCTAGCAGATCACATGATAGTTTTCTCTTAGTTTGATTGAAATTAAATGCAACTTCTACGCAAATACGTTCTCGGAGGTTTTGCAAACTTTTCCGAAGTAAGCATTGTTCAAAAGTTCAAGAATTTTTTTTTTTTGCAATTTTATAAATAGTTGAATTTCTACGTGCATTATTTATTCTTATAAAATTCTCTCCTGGAATAGGTTGTGACATCGCATACCCATGTTAATTATCAACATCGACTGCATTAATATAGTTTTCTTCTTTATTTCTACTGTAGTAAGGAATAAAGAGATTATTCGCATGTGCATAACGTTTGCCGTAGAAACATTTTTCATCTCATATGCTATTTCCTGTCCACATGTACATTGTGGAATCTGTGAACAGTTCAAATTTCGGATTTTGTGATTTTCAGTCGCACATTCCAAGTAAGATCAGCTGCGGTAATGAAATGGCATAATAAAGCATGCATTTATTTTCCACACGAGGTAAATATTTGTGCTAATAATTTGTTAATTTTTGCCAAAATTTCCGGTAATCCACAAACATTTTACTTCGAAATGTTCAAAGGCCTAATAAATCAAAATTTAATCTTCACCAGAAATATTAGTATTTGTTAAAGAACATGAGCGTTGTCTTTCCGCATGGTCTTCTACACTCGAACAGTACTAATACGAACTCTTGCAGTGTTGCCCTAGTCCAACAGTGGATTGAATGTTCTCTCTTCTTAAAGCTATGCAGTTATAAATACGTGCTTATCTACAAGTCAGAAATTTCGTTTTCTTCTCTGAGTGTTCTTATTTACATAGAGCATCAGTTTCACTCCACACCTCCTTTTTTATTTCTTGTATACATATTTTTCTGCTCCATAGTCACTTAAACCTGAAATAAACGAAAAGAATTGTTATTACACAAATTTTACAATTTTGTTTTTAATGCACAAGAAGACACGTGCACTATAATAAGAGTATATATATATATATATATATATACAATGTAATCAATTTTATAATGTTTGTAAGGCTTTTATTGTATTGCTTGTAATACTTGTAACTGTATTGTGTTTGTATTGCTTGTAAAAAAGTAGTCTCAAATGAGCATTGTTTTTCAACGAATAGTTAAATCTTGCGTTACAACGAACGTCAATGTACCGCAAATTGTGATTATTGTAGCAGGAATCTTTTAGTTGTAAATGAATTCAACCAAAGTAAAACTACTTAAAACGGCACTTAACATTTATTCCGATGTTTTTTTTTTCTTTGGGTATTTCGTTGTATTGGTATGAGATTTTACTGCCTCTCATAGCTCTAATAAAAATTTTACTCATTATGTATGTCTTTATATTTACATGACAAGCTTCTACATTTTTTTTTCGCTTTTTAAGAGAATGTATCTGCGTGTTATATTTTACACAACACTCATTTGAAGACTAGTTTGTCACAAGAGAACATACCCATTTTCCAAAAATATACAGAAGGTGAAATAAACGAATTAGGCTAACAGAATAATAGTTTTATCACACTTTCTAGGTACGGGATTAAGCACAAAGGAATAACAGATTATCCTAAGTGCGAAATTTTCAAATAAAAAAGGAAGATACATCCATGTCAATTTTGGATATGTGGCATTTTGCTTGAGAATAGAGCTAATCTACGTACTAAGCGTGAATATTAATAGCTCAAATTTCAACAAACTCAAAAATAGTGATGGACTGGATATCCGGTAACTATCCGGTATCCGGCCTATCCGGCTGATATTTTAAGTATCGGATACTTCTGGATATCCGATCCGGCTAACCGCCCCGGATACGGATATCCGGAAGATTTTTGCATGATATCCGGCAAAGTATCCGGTATTGATGTGGGAGATATCCGGACTTGATGTGAGGGTTATTCGGTATGATGTGAAGACCTAATTGAGCATTTTCTCTTTCACAAAAATCCCAGTTAAAAATTTTATTGTTTGATAAATCCTTTTAGATGATGTAATTACTTTTCATCTTTCCTTTTTACCAATTTTTGCTTCTAAAACAAAAATTATATGTCATTCCTTCGATTTTGTACTGGACATGGAAGCATTCTACATATTTGATTTTTCACAATTTACAGATAAAGTATGATTGTCTTCAACTTTTCAAAAATATTTTAGTTAAAATATTTAGAAAGAAAAAGCTACAAACCTTCAAGGATTAATGTGAGACAAAAAGTTGAAAAAAACTTACGATCATATGGTTAGTTCATAAAAATTAATCGCAGTAGCTTTTAATATAAATTCTCAAATTACTTTATTTATTGAATTCTTTTATTTTTAGTTTTTGTACTTCTAACAAAAATTGCGATCTATTAACATCCAATGATGTTGTAATGAGATATTTTTTACTTTGCCACTATTATTGCTTTATTATACCGTAAAGTCGGGTTACTTGGACCCTAGGGGGTTACTTGAGCCCATTACAGTAAAATGATAAAATCTGGGTTTGGTACTTACTAGTTGAAGACTTGCACGTAGTTCCTCGTTTTTCCGCTAGGTAGAAGCACTCTGCAGCCTCTAACGCTAGTACCAAACAGAGATTTTATCATTTTACTGTGGGCTCAAGTAACCCCCTTGTGGGTCCAAGTAATCCGACTTTAGGGCGCTTTCCACTTACCGACACGACAGCGATAAATCGTGCACGATTGTCGTCCTCCGACATTGGCGCACGCAAAATGCATTAAAATATGCTATGCGCTTTTCCATCTCCCGATTCAAAGACGATTGTGTCGTTTCCGACCGAACGATGTCGTTTGCCATCCCATTCGTGTCGGATGGCATCCGTCTCGCCTTTAAAATCGGGACGACAATCAATCATCTGTTTACTTTCTTCGAAGGAGCAACAAATAGCAATGGCGTTCAAATTTGACAATTCTGCATTAATAAAATATAAGCTTAAATTGGCAGACGATAAATAAAAATGTAGCAAATGAAATAATTTTATTTATTTGCAATCTGTTTTCATTATTGCTGCTCAGACGATCTTAATTGCCACAGAAAAGCTCATATTTTCATTTTGAAAGTGTTGACGCTGCAGAGCGATAAACGGCGAATCTATTCGAAATGTACTGTAAAAGCGATGGTGCTCAACAAAGACGATTGTAAACGAAATATATTAATGAACGGATTATCCCCCCTTCATAACAACGAAATGGGGATCCGCTTAACTAAAGAGCGCTACAACTACGAAAACAAACCAAAATTACAATTTTCCGAAGACCATTGGGACGATATCATGGCGAACTGTGGACTTATCTAAGTCAATAAAGTTATGAATGTAATAAAGTTGCGAATATCATGCACTCAATATCGTCTCCTTATGTGTTTTCTTTTCCTGTGGAGTAAAGTAAATTTAACAATCGAGTCTGTTAAATGGGGGAGCCATAATAATATACATGCGAGCACACTACTGTCTTGTAATGAAATGCGGTGGAAAATGACCGATTCGGGGAAACGATATCGTTTGAATGGAAAAGCAGTGCAATAGACGACACGATAACGTACTTATCGTTGTAGTATTGCCGTCCGATTTTCGTCGTTGTCGTTTCGCCAAGTGGAAAAGCGCCCTTACGGTAATTGAAAATAACATACAATAAATAACCTATCTAACATTGGCGAAAGTGTTCTACTAGATCAGGGGTGGCCAACCTTTTTGGGAAGAGTGCCACTATCTAAGTGAAAAAAGTTCGGCGTGCCACTTTCAATTTTTTCAACAAGCTGAAAATTTTTAAAAAGTTAAAAAAGATTATTTGCTGACTGACTCGGTGATTCTCTAGTACACTTTTAGCTAGTACAATTAACTAGTACATTTTTTCACGTTAGTCTGAGGGGTGAAAATAATAAAACAAATGAAAAAAAATCCGAGTATGAGAGATAGCGTTAAAAAAACTTGTATACGTGCAGTCAGTTGGGTTGTGCTTAAAATATAAGCAAATTAAAAAAATAATTCTAAAAATTAAACGGTCAGTACTTAATATGGTTCATGGATGGGTCCCTCTTTTACCCCGTCATTAATTTTAGAATTAGTTCTTGAAAAAGCTAACACATATCTGGGTTTTAAATGCTATCAGTTAACATTTAATACTATTATAATTCTTTTTATATTCATTAAAAAATATATTTGTTCAAAAACATTTTTTGAACAAAATTTACGACAGCACCAGACAGCTAAAGCATGTAAATAAAAAAAAAAGGTTGGTGGTACAAATTTGCAAAATTCAATGTAATTTGGATGACTGGCAGTGGAAGTAGGCTTTTATACTCGATTTCCAATGCTATAAGTAGCAACATGTCGTCAATTTTAGTTTGGAGTTTAGGTAGACAACAAATAATGTCTTGCAAAGAAATAGACGAAGAATTTGAAAACATCAGTAATTTTTTGTCATCTTAAAACTCATCAAACCTATATATTACAGAATGCATACTTCAAAACAGATGTAAATTTTTTACTATCAATCCTGAGGACATTATTAACTTTAGGTATAGCTACTTCCAGTGTTGATGTGAAATGTGTTAATCTTCTTTCTCCGAAGTCAAGAGAAAGAAATTGTTTGGAAGTTTCATTGTAAAGGAATGTGTATGATCTATATGGGTTTAGGAAACAATTTTTGCCCTAAAATCTTAAATTTGAATTATTTAGTCTCCAGACAAAAAATATGAAATAGCTGAATTTAATTGCTAATCTTCATTCGTAAATAACATTCCCTTATTCCTTTAAGATATTTTAAAACATTCCCTCAAATTCTAAAACAGCATGAGTATTTTTCCTTTATATAGCTATCGCACATTTCAACGAAGAAGTAACTTGTCAGCCTCTTCACTTTTTTTTTTTAACTTTCACCTGAGAAAAGTTTGACAAGTTACTCGACCCTATTCAATGAGCCTTAAAAATTAGTCTTCCAAAATAAATTTCAAGCAATGCAGCAAAAAACACTTAAGGCGCTCCTTTTCTGCCACCAATACCGAATTTTGTCTATTCTGATGGTTTCTTTATCTTAGGCAGGAATTCAAGTGAAACACGGACGATCGCAACTCACCAATGCAATCGCAAATTCCCAAATTTGGATTCAAGTGAAACGTTACAATCGCTACGAGATGCTATTCTATAGTAATTCGATTTCCAATAGCGATTGCAATTGCGATCGCCTCGAAGCGATTGCAATGGTGTTTCACTTGAATTCGGCCCTTAGTGACAGAGTGCCTTTTTCAAACATTTCCTCACCTGGCGCTGAAAGTATTTAGCCGTAAAGCCAAAAATTCTTCTACAACATCGATAGTTTCATTCGTGTTACACACAAATATCGCTCATAAGCTAGAAAAGTGACCACAACTCAAAACTTTGGAATAATGTACTGACAAGTAATTCAAAACCTAAATGTAATGCTCTTTCTTACCGCAAAACTCACACAAAGCTAGCTCACATAATTGAAGCATGGTGGTACAAACACGGTACAATCAGTGCTGAAACATCTTTCAAATTTAATGATATAGCGGAAATTAAGTATGCATTATTAATTTAAACAACAAATATTAACCAGTAAACATAACTTAGTTGGTTTTTTTTTTTTTTTTTTTTTTGCCCGTATTCTAATATTTGAGATTTTTGTATACGTTTTTGAATGTCCAAAACTAACGATAAGTACAATTGTGTTGGCAATGGGTATGTCAGTCTCCTGAAACATGTCAGCTCATGTTCCTATTTTTCTGGGTAAGAGCCTTAGTTTTTGGGATTATGTTCTCAATTTTTTAAAATTTTCTACAAGTCTTCGCGTGCCACTTCTGCTGCTCTGGCTTACCACACTGTGGCACGCGTGCCGCGGGTTGGCCACCACTGTACTAGATAATGTAAACATCTGTCCCCATGAATCGTTGCAACTTAGCCATGCTTTTTTTTTTTTTTTGAAAGAGAGTTTGAATGTGTGTAAAGAAATTTTGAATCTTGCACTTTGTGTATTGTGTCGTTCTTTCTCTTTGTAATCCCTTCCTTTCAGAAAAGATATTTCTCTGCTATTAGAATCTGTTCACGTCTGTCACGCTGCTCCGTAACTCCTCGAGAACATGTTGAGCATGACCCTCAATAACATTCAATCGAGTCTCGATAACTCGAAGCTTTATAAACTCAAATATACCTTTATTTCAAAGTTTTCATATGGTCCCAAATTCTTGAAAAGACGGTAGGAACTGTTTGTAACTCGAACTATCAATAACTCTAAGCTTTTAGCCGGTCCCTTGGGACTATGAGCTATTGAGACTCGACTGTATTTAAGATGTTAATTTGCATCTTTAGAAAGTGTATTTTGTTCTTCGGAATTTAAGTAAAACGTTAAGTTAATTATTTAGATATAAGTTTATTAATTTATTTTTTAAGTGAACACTCTTAGAATAATTTTTAATAATAACAGTAATATATCGGTCATTTCAGCGAAAACGGTACAAATCAGTCCCGATACTTCAGAATTTTGGTAATTCATTTTAATATTCACCACCAATTAATTGTATTTTTTAATTTGTTCTTCATCTAATTGTGTGTAACCAAGTATTACTTATTTAGGCATAAGCCATTTATAAAGGACTCAAAAAAAAAAAAAAAAATCTTCAGCAAAAGAAGGAAAAAATGATCTGCCCCAGCTTTAAATTGCTAGAACTTAAAATACAATTTAAGATTATGCTGAAACAGGGGTGCCCACGGGGGGGGGGGAGTATGGCGCAAGTTGCGCCATCAAAATTTTTGGGGGGATTTTTTAACACTAATTTATTTATTTACTTAAATTATTTATCAATTTATTTTTTTAATTTAAATTATTTACTGATTTTTTTTAATCAGAATTATTCATTAATTTATTTTTTTAATTTAAATTATTTCTTTTATTTCTTTATTATTTATTTATTTTTTTGTCTGCGTGTGTGTGTGCTTGTAATGTCTGGAAGGGAAAAAAAGCGATTCTATTCTGCGCACGATTCGAACTTTTCATAAATTAATAATATATAAAAATAATAGTTATAATTAAAAAAAATAAGTAAGTAATATTTAAAAAAAAATAAATATTAAAAAAAAATAAATAAAGATTAAAAAAATAAATAAATTTATTAAAAAATAAATAAATAATATTTTTAAAAATAAAAAAAATAAATAAAGAGGGGTAAAATTAAAAAGCACAAGAGGGTTGTGAAAAATTTTGGAGGGGAATTTGCGCCATTGAGCTTGGGGGGGGGGGGGGGGGATGGGCACACCTGAGCTGAAATGCAACAACAAAATCATTTGCAATGCACAGCACAAAAAATGCTTCTGACAGCCTTTCTGCTTATTACTTTCTTCTATATCTAATATATAGAAGAAAGTATTGGTTTCGTGAAAATTTTCGAATGTCGAATTTTGACGGATTTGCACGTTTTGAGGTGCGCTGAGTCCATTTCGACCATTTTTGGAAAATGTCTGTCTGTGTGTCTGTGTGTGAGTCTGTATGTGTGTGACCAGTTTTTGTGACCGCGCTAGAGCAAAAACTACTGCATGAAATCGAACAAAAATTTTTGCACATATGTACCACTATGTGAACTGGTGCACCTGACTTTTGTTAGCGAATTCCTCCAAGGGGGGTGGAGCAATCGCACGTGTTCTGCGCGAGGATGATTGCTATATCTCAGGAAGTAACCGGCGGAATCAAACGAAAATTGGTCCATAGGTAGACCCTACTGAGTACAGGTGCTGATTCAATTTGTTTGTCAATATCTCGAAGGGGGGTGGAGAAATCGCACGTGTTCTGCGCGGGGGTGATTGCTATATCTCAGGAAGTAACCGGCGGAATCAAACGAAAATTGGTCCATAGGTAGACCCTATTGAGTAAAGGTGTTGATTCAATTTGTGTGTTAATATCTCAAAAGAGGGTGGAGCAATCAAAAGTGCTTATTTTGTCATTGCACCTACTGTATCTCGGGAAATATTGCTGCGATTTGAATGAAATTTGGAATAACACTAACCCAATATGGAAGCAAGCATCGATTAAATTTTGGCGCCAATCGCCCCAGGGGGAGGGTGGGGTGATTTTTGCGCTTAGTCAACAATGCGAAAAATTAATTCATTAAAAAAATCTCTTTCACGCTATTTAATTATAAAAACATCTGAAAACTTTCAATGATTTGAAATTTTTAACTGTTGTCAATTTCTTTCTACTAACAAATAAAATGTTTGCAATTAATCTAAACAATGCTTTTGCAATGATTTCCAATTTCGCTCATTGATTCTGAATTTGCAGGGTTATTACGATAATTGGGAAATTGGAGCTGTCTCCAATTATTCGAGAAAATTTTTTGAGTGTCAATTTAACACACATAAAAATTATAAAAATTACTCTTAAAATCCTTTGTTCATCTTTTTAAACGATTTGGTAATTTTGATAAAATCTACCTGAAGAACTCATTTTTTGAGTCAACTTTTTTGCTCTTCAAGACACGATAGTCAGTTGGGCGATCAGGGTCAATTGTTCCCCCCCTGATTTTGGAAAATCAATGTATTTACATACAAGTGGGCGTGGTTTTTGCTGCATTTGATACCATTTACACTGAGTATTACCTTTGCCCCCCCCCCTCCCCGGGAAAATTTTGAAATAGGGGAAGAGGGGTTCTGCTTCAAAGCAAATGCTTTGTTTTCGCGTAATAAAGCAGTGGTTGAGAAATATAAAGGAACTTTTCCTCTTTGAATATTTATTTGCAAGCTATTGAGCATTAACTGCTTGTAAACAATTATTATTTATATCAATTGAATTTATATCATAGTTTTGAGAGCAAAAAATCTTACTTTGAGAGGAATACGTGTGTGGTTTAATAATCTTAAAGAATAAAATTAAATATTTAATTACATTTATAAAAGTTTTAGAATCAGATTACTAGACGTTCTGTTATGTTGTGTTGCATATCATACTTTATATTTTTATTCCTCATCCAGAACTTTTCGTGTATTAAATTAGAATTACACTTCTGTTACGGATGTAACGTAATACTTTTTGTTACGTACGTAACGGAAAATGCTACGTCTGTAACGCTATTTTTTTTTTTAACTTAAGAAATTGTTATGTTTTCAACTATGGTGAACACACACACACAATTACTCTAACGAATTTCGAAAAGGACCATGAAAGATTTCTTTTAACTTTGATTTTTTAGGGGGTAATTACAACTTTGCTTAATTTTTGTTACGAACGAGACATTAAACATTTTTTAAAATTTAAATTACATAACTTAGTCGTCAATTATGAATGCTAGACAAAAAATACATATATTTATCAATTAAAGATGAAAAATAGTAAGATTTCTGAAAGTTTCATAAAAATCTGAGATGGTTAGTTTTAGATTTATTTATAATTTTTATTTTTTATTTTACATAGACTGACTCTTATGTAAATAGTACTACACAATAAAAAGCAAACCAACCTAGGTAAACATTAGACGAAAATTAAAAAAAGGGTACAGAAAAATCTGCTTCAGAGAGAGAAAAATGTTCTTTCTTTCTTTCTTTCTTTTTTTTTTTGAACTGCAAGTCATGCAGTTCGCTTATTTAAAATAGAATTACGGTTGACAACATTTTCAAGAATGAAATCACGAATTAGTTTTTCTCTCCTTCCCCCCTCCCCTCGATTCAAACGTATCATTTGAACAGTAAACATTTTTGAATCTTTGGTGATAGTGGGAGAAATGCTTTTTCAGTGTTATTTATGGCTTTCTAATGACGAATTACAATGAAAGATACGCCTTAGCACAAAGTACTATCCCTCCACATAAGGGAAGTTGGTTATTGACCTTCATTGCTTACCTTTCGTTGAAAAAATCTCAAGGGCTGTAGTTTGGTATCTTTCCTTTATGGAGAAGTGAATCAGAACAAATATATTTTAGTGGGTACACTATTAAAAACCGAACGTTCTGGAAAACTTCCCAGAAAAACGAGGAGCGAGCAAAACAATTACCTGGCATCAAGCAAATTATACGGTTGGTCAATGAACCACCCTGACTCAAAATTCGATTGATGGTCAACAATGGTATTATCTTTAAGCTTGATAATTTGCTCTTTAAAGTTGTACAGAATATCCTGTTCAACAACAAGTACTGCATACTGATTATTATTTCAATACTAAAATTGTTAGTCCAGCATAGTTCAAAACGAACAGGCATACATCTGATGATATAAGACAGATTGTTTTATTTCTAGTAGAGTATATTTATTCGTACTGGTCCAGTGATCGATCTAACCTGGGAAGAAATAATATTGTTATTGCAGTTGTGTTTTTAGTGAACACTTAGACTTTTCATAATCGTTACGCTCCTTAATTTTTACTTGATAGCATCAAGGTCAACACCCTCTGCCCATCCCAAAACTCGTGGCCTCAAACAGCGCTTGATCACTGTGCTCTTTTGGCTAACGCTTTGAGCCACGGTGACTTCGATCTCGGTAAAAGTTGACCGAAAAAATAAATTCCAAACAATGTTGGCCTCAGACGAAGCCGCCGTGCCTTAAAGGGTAAAGTAAAGAAAAAAAGATTCTATGCAATAGAGAAGTGTACAGCTTTGTAAAAATTATAATTGATAAATTGGATACTTTCATCAAATTTTCAGTATAAAACCTGCAGAGTTAGTCTAAAGATTTTCTTCATCAACCCACCTGACAATTTATCAAATAAAAATGTAAAATCACGAAAAGTTTTTATTATTAAAGACTTCGTAATCAGTCCCTACTTTGTTACAAATTCTTTTGAAATTATCCATTTTCTAACATCTCTGTGTCTCATCTGATGGTTTTGTACTTTTTTTTTTCTTACAGTACTTTTATAGTATCGTTTTATGCATTCCTTTAGCAATTGTTTATCAATAAAAACTATAAACTGAAAACCACAATCACATAAATATCAATTTTAAGAAAAGTTAAATTATAAAACTATGTCTGTGTATCTGCGCATATGTCGATCTGTGTATATGTCTGTGACACTCTAGAACCTAAACAGATCGACCGATTTATTTATTTATTTTTGTTGGAAACGTGAGTTGATAGAGAGTGTTCTTTGCTAGGTCGCGTCTTCGGATGACATTAATTAACTAAGACATTAATTAAAAACCTTTAAAATGTTTTTCGCGATTTTTGTAGTGAAAACATACTTGAAAATTTAAAACAATAGTACTAAGAGAAAGAGAAACATTTTCTGCTTCTGATAGAATGTGTATGGAACTTCCATGTTATTTATTACTCAAATTATAACTCTTTTTTTAGCAAATTCGACTAAGCCTTTATTTACGCCATTGGAAACCGATGTCATTGTTGACCGACTAAGAATGAAAACTCAATGATTGAAAACGTTTCTATGTTGCCAGTTTCTATTTGTTAACAATAAAAATGCTTGTAATTGATTTTAGTATAAGGATTTTAAAAGGATATTCAATGTTCCCTATGTATTCTGCTTTTGAGACTAGCCAATTTTACTAGTAAGGATTATCTTTAATTTTCTGTGCATGTCCTCTCGAGAACAATTAAATATATTTGTATTTAAAATACTTTCTGACCAGTGAAGTTTGTTTTAATCGTCAATCAGGGCCAGGGTTTTTTGAAACTTTTAATTTAATCTTAGTACTTGTAACTATATATTGTTGACATTTTTAATTGAATCTCAGGAATGTAAACTTCTTGGGATGTAAAGGGAGGATTTTGCCGTTCTCGTTTAAAAAAAAGAAACCAAAAAAAAAAAAAAAAAGAACAATTTTTAGAACATAGGAAAAGCTATATTAAAATGGTCTTGAAGTAAAAAAAAAAATATCTACTTATTCTTGTGTTGTAGAGGCTTTAGTCCGATTGAAATGGATACTCGAGTTCGGAAACTCACCCAGAGGAATGAAAATTGGTACATACCTTAAATACATCATTCATAATGAGTTATCAAACTTTCCTATCTGTCCAACTATAACTAAAATTTTAAGCAAGGTCGAAAGTCAAAATATGCAAAAAAAAAAAAAAAAAAAGAAAAGAAAAGAAAAACGTTAAAATCGAAAAAGTTCTTGCACAGAACTGAAAATCGGTAGAGCCCTAAAATACATCACGAATGAGATTTCAAAAGTCCTCAGTGATCCCACTTGATTTCAAAATTTTATTCAAGGTGAATTGTCAAATCTTCGTTTTTTGCTAATATTTTGCATATATTAAGTGTTATCATAAAAAAGTGTTTCCCCAAGTAAGTAAATTATGCAATATGTTCAAATAGATCTCTAGTTCAATCCTTCCGGGGCTGAATTATGAGAAATTAACAAAAATATTATATTTTCGCCATTTAACAGATATGAGACGCAGCTGTATTTTTTAAACTTTTAAGAACAATTTTTTTTTGAAAAAAATATGTGTCTTCAAAAAGTGTCGGCTTTTCCCCCCAGATGGCTCTTGAGCGATTTCAAAAATAATTTACATTTTTCGAAATAATTTTTCCCGTTATTAAGATACCCATGAATAAGTTTTCCGCGTCCATTTGAAATTGATTATTAAAAAATAATGTATTTCGTCCCACCCTACTGTGCATATGATTTTTTTTTTTTGAGCTGCTGTTTCTCAGCATAAATAAAAAAAAAGAGTATGAATACAGTTACATTATTATGTATTATCAGAAAACATATTTTCTTAACTTTAAAACTGTTTCATTTGTATATTCAAACGTTCCGCTATAGGATCGCTTAGGTGGCAAATAACTAGACCATTTCCCCAACGCAAGAGCTAGTTTTTTATAAACTAAATTAATACCAGTACGAAGAAAAAAACTGCCGACATTTTCTGAGACAAAGTGGCTGCAAAAGTGCTTTCATGTTTTTTTTTTCTTTAGTAAAGCAACGATATTCATTTATCATGTGGATAAAAACAAACTGATTTGGAATACTGATGATGTTTTCTCGAAGAAAAACATTATTCTCCCAACAGTTAAAATTTCTGTGAGGGGTTATAGCTGACAGCAAGGCAAAGTTCAAAACAAGAGATGTGGACGAAGCCTTGGATTAGGTCATGAACCCGTTCGTATCGAAAGGAGGTTCTCGAAAACCTAAACAACAAATCACTTAGTTCGCCATCTTTGGTCAAAGGCATAATAATGCAGCTGTAAGTGATAGATATATTTGCAGCGAAAAAAAAATTCGTCACATTATATGAAGGGATTGGAAGATTAAGGGGTTATGTAAAAAAACCGAAATTGCGAGTAATTAAAATTCAAAATTTTATTGTTGCACCGTTTTGGTTTTCTGGTTTTGTAAGTTTTATTTGCTTACCTGTATCCATTGCTTACATTGTTCAGAGTGTATTAAAAAAAAAGTGATATAGCCCCTTCATCTTCCAAATCCTTCGTATATGAGTGTGTGTGTCAAAATTAAATAAAAAATTAAGAAGCGTTCTAATGCAATAATTTACAGAACAACAATAACCTAAATATGCTCAAAATTAATACATTAAGTAGTGCAAAAGAATAAAATATTAGAGAGAAGAAAAATAAAACATTTAATGTGTGCGAATAAACGTGCCACTGGTGTAAATCTTAAAGTTATAAATTTGTTTGTTATAATAAGAGCTGAGTTTACTTTGACTGTTTTAATTTTGTAAAACTATAGGGCTGCTCCCTCAGTAAAAGAAAGTTTTAGTTCACATGATTCAACACATTAGAGAAGGAGAATTTGTAATACATCCAAATTTGCTATAAATACCGATAGTAACAACAATACCCTTCCGTAGGGGTAGACCCCATAGGGCAGTAAAAAAAAAAAAAACTTATGTGAATTCTTGCTTATCCAAGGACCTCTGTGGGATATTTCTCGAAAATCCGCCACATTATTGGATTTGAATAAGGAGCACAAACACAAACACACACAACAATTTTTATGTCTATAGGTTCTATTTCAGTTTCACAAAAAATCAAATAACAAATTGCTTTTCAATTGTCGATTTCGTAATTCTTCTCAAGAAGGAATGCATTCTCAAACCTCAAAATCAATATCGGTTTATTTATGTTAACCATGAGTTAGACGTTGCAGTGAAAAGGGTGCTTTTTGAAGATATTATTTCCCTTTCTTAACAGTCGCCGCGATGTAGCAAAGCTAAATGTCATTTTTTTTTAAAACTGGTTATCAAATTTTATTACCCTTTTAACTACGGGAAAAAAGTTTTAAAATTATTTGAAAATGAAAAAACTTAAAATTTAGAACTGATATTCTGTAAATATAACACTTGTCTTGTGTGTAGTGGAATTTTGTTTCACAATTACTAACTTAATTTTGATGCCCCAAATTTTATTAATTTTAAAGAGTTGTACTAAATTTTATGCTATAAATAGGGTTACACTTTAATCAATAATTTTGTTACATAAAAATATCTGAATAGAAGAGATTATGTTAAATACTTAAGCTATATATTGCAGGGTTATTCATCTTACGTTGTACTTTAGGGGACCTATTAAGCCCATTGTTTTGTTAAAGGAACCTTTACATCAGGAAAAAAACCCGAACCTTTATCATTGTTGAAGACTTAAGACAAGATTTTCTTTACTCGAGCATAACTTTTATCTATTTTAACATTGATATCGAAACAAATATAGGTACAACTTATATCATTGCACGTAATTAAAATCAGCGTATATCGTAGCGTCTCACCAAACGTCAGAACCGTCAGAACTTAGCAGTAATACCAATTCTTATGTGCTGCCAGATTCACTCAATCTCTAAAGTAAGATATTAACCCATTAATGCCTGACATTTTTTCCAAAGACATTTTGTATATTGGTTACATGGCTACAGAACACACTTTACAATGGTTATGTGCTGCAATCTGTTAATAATGAATTGAAACAATACCAAAGAAAAATTGAACACTATTATTTGGTTGAAATGTTCATTTTTGGTAATTTCAAACACTTTTTGGACCGTCCCTAAAAAGGGACGCTAGGCATTAATGGGTTAAATGGAGTGACATCATAGCTGGAGGGAGTTCAGACAATTTACAAACTTACTATGGCATCTTTGATCAAAATACAAATATCTTAATAACATAATCAGTAGTACGGTAGTTACTTTTTTTTTCTTCAAAGTTATATAACATCAGTAATAAATATGCGATGTCGCGACTACTGTATTTGAATATAATTTTTCCATAAAATATTTTTACAAGGAAACCGCAGTCAAAAATTTGATCTTATATCAGAAAAAATAAAATGTTTATAAAATTCTGGCACTTTAATTAACTAAATAGTGATAGCTTGCGGAAACCCTGTCAAAGCTCCACTGAATCCAGGTTAAAGACCACGGTTGTAATGTAAAATTTCATTGATTCTTATTAATTAAGGCCTTGTAATGCAAAAAAGTGTGATTTAAAAACTATCTTTGCTCCCTCCAAAATTAATTTTTGGATCCGGCATTGTTCTTCATAGAAAAATTACTATTGAATTGAAAATATTCTCAGAAGCTTCAAATAAATATGAATACGTACATAAATAATGTATTATTCATATGTGTATTCTTACTTGTAATTTTTTTCAGCCTACATTTTGCATAATTTACCAGTTCATTCAGTGAGGTACGCAAACAAATCATTTCAGGGGGCTGAGCCGACACTAGAAAGAAGAGGGCCCGGCACCTCATAAAATGTAGCTAAGAAAAGTACATTTTACAAATTTCTGATGTCCATGCTAATTTAAGATGACAGAAATACATCATTATTTTTTTTATCATTTTTATTATTGTTGGGGCCGAGAGGTAAAGCGTTTTGATAAAAACAGGAAAAGATAAATTAAAATTTGAAAAGTTCTCTTAATTAAAGTAGGTGTTCCACAACTAGTGCATGGAATATTTTGTCAAATTTGTGCTTTAATAACATCAATTTCATTATTTCTTTTAATATTGTTCCTAATATTATGTTTCCTGTTGCATGTGTTGAAATGTATTGGACAGAATCAGATGAATGAACAAGCATTAATCGGTGTTTCTGAAACAAATTTGCAATAAAAATGAGCAAAATTGAATTATAAGAGAGTCTTAAAAAGAAACAAACAGTAAAATTTGCATGTTAAAATAAATAAAGAAAGAGTTTGCTTCTTTTTCTTTTCTATCTTTCTTTGAGTTTTGTCCTACATCTAAATTTTCTCTACAGAAAATTTTTCTCATGTTGCGATTTCAGACAAGGAAAAAAAAAAAAAAAAGAAAAAGGAAATTGCTAAAATGTTTCAAATTCTTTTTTGATAATTTCAGAGGGGACTGCAGCCCTATCAGCCCACCACCTGCATACGCCACTGAGTTAATCATTTACCGTAACATTTCAAAAAGAGCTAAAAATTATTGCATTATAAAAATTCTCAATTTATTTACATCCCCAATTAAACTAGCAGAATAAAGCATAAAATTCATCACAAAAAAATTATGCACGAAAAGATTTTCAGACAATGAAAAACAGCTAAAAAACTTATTTTAACCAATCACTGGCAGAAAAAGAAAATAAAGCCATTATATATATTAGATAACACGAGGAAAACTTTTTCTGTACTGCACACAAGAAATAAATGAAAGTAGAAAAAAAAAAGATGATACAAGTGTTGCGAGAAATAGACAAGATAACCGTTTAAAAATCTATTACAACAAGAAAGACAGTACAGAAAACCATTTTAACCAATTTAACCTGTTTCTAACAAGCGTTTTTCTAGCCATTATATATATTAGATAACACGAGGAAAACTTTTTCTGTACTGCACACAAGAAATAAATGAAAGTGGAAAAAAAAAAGATGATACAAGTGTTGCGAGAAATAGACAAGATAACCGTTTAAAAATCTATTACAACAAGAAAGACAGTACAGAAAACCATTTTAACCAATTTAACCTGTTTCTAACAAGCGTTTTTCTAGATGTACCCATTGAACTAGAACAAAGGTTGGTTCCCTTTAGTTCAATGAACGTACCCATGTACCTAAAAGCATTTTCTAGATTCAGCCCTCCCCCCCCCCCTTTCCATCGTCACGTGGGTTTCAAAATGGCGAAAGTTTAGTTTCACTCAGAGATGAACCAGGTAAGGGAAAACCCAGCCATTCCAAGGACGTTGGGCAGAGCTTGGTGCACGTGAAAGAAAGACAATGACCCCTTTCCATGCTTTTGGGGTTGGTGAAAATAAGGCAATTTTTGTTGTAAGCAGAAAGGCTGGGGCCCCTAAAAGGGACTGCTGCTGTCTTTGACCACATACAACAAACCTCCCAGATTACCTCAGGCGTTAACTTGGAGATTATTATCACGTTTATTGCCTTTTTGGTGTTTTCCCAAAAGACCGAAATCCCGAAATACCGAAAATACGATTGACATACAATTGACCAATCAGGTGTCTTCTAATGTGACGTACATGTTGCCTGACCATAAAAGGGTTGGAAGGGAGGGGCTTAGGTAGTTAAACATGCAAGACTGTTGTGAAGAGAAAATGTCCGAGCTTCAGCAGCTTGGCGCTTTTTTGGCTTCTTTAGGAGGGCGCCGTTCGGGGTTCGGGGGGTTACCATTGAAAATTCCACGTGGTGCGGATACGCGTTGCGAAGTGTTAGGGTTAGATGTTAAATGATGAAAGATCAAGATAAGTTAATGATGAAAGTTTCAGACAGGGCCGTCGCCAAGGGGGGTTGTGTGGGGGGGGGTGCAACCCATCCCCTACACTTTTTGAGAAATGGGGTTGCCAATTTTGTTTTAGTTGTTTGAAAAAGGGGGAGGAAAGAAAAGTATCCCATTCTTTTTAAAAATAAATATTAATAATAAATAAACAAATATGAGAGAAAAGTGACTAAAAAGTATTTTTTCTGCAATTTTTTAAAGGAAAATGCAACTTTTGAAAATTATTAAGGATTTTAAATGTTCTGCAATACAATTTACTCATTTGAGGACCGCCGTAATGCACGTTTCAAATAGTTTATTAACAAAGGCGTAGCGTGACCGAAAGTTTTGGAGGGGTGGGGGGTTGCACAGGTCAAAAATTTCAGAAGTGCAAGTGAAGCTTTTGACCCCCCCCCCCCCCCCCAAGATTTTTCACTTAGCTTTTTCGTGAGAGAAATATTCGTTCTTACTGTTCCGATGAATTAATTGTACGTTACGAAACAATTTCTTCTTTTTTCTCTTTTCTTTTCTCAGTAGCCAGTTACCACCAGTGTCGGATTTAGAATTAACCAGGCCCGTCACAGGATGCTCGGGAGGGGGGTCAATCGCCTCCCTCCCACTGGGTTTTGAGAAATTAATGCATTTACATACAAGTGAGCTGTTTTGTTGTTTTCCAATAAAAATTACATTGTTTTTGCACCCTTTGACCAGAGGCGTAGCAAGGGATGGGTGAATCGGGCGACCGCCCAGGGCCTCGCGCCTCCCGGGGCCTCGCATCTCCACTTTGCGCCGAATTTTTCTCCATTCAAACTTTATTCCGTGACAAAATTTTACGAAGTATTTCCGAATTATTCAGTTGAAAACACTATTTTTACTCGTCAAAAATTTAAAAAAATAAAAAAAAAGACGAAGGAGCCTTGCTTCGAACTTCTTTCCGATCCAAGTTTTTTCGAACTTTTGGTGCGTTTTCTAATTCACTGTCCACAGTTTTGGCTGAATCTTTATCTGCATTCAATTAAAAAGCATCTGGGGTCCCCTAATCCGACAAAGGGAATAATGTGTTACGATTTTTTTTTTTTTTTGAAGGCGATGCCATAGGGGCATAGAGCCCCCCAAAACAGACTAAAATCGAAAATACGGATATATTGGTTTTAAAAATTACCAACTGTAACTAAACGAAGCATTTTTTTTTTAAACCCTCTGGGCCTGATTTAAAAAAAGGACCGAGAGGATTGGTCTACAGAGTCTGATTATTAACTAGGACCCCTGCTTTCTAGGGGTCCCCAAATAGTTAAAATTGATTTGGCCAATGGCTGAAATTGTAAGTTTGACTAGTAAGTTTGCCTTTTTACTTTTTCTTTCGGAAAGATCGATCTATTTCTTCCCATACTAGATTGAATATTTTACTCTCAAAATAACTTTGTTAAATATGAGATATTTTAGCAATTTTTCAGATATCGTATTCTCTCTCTTCTCTCTCGATCTTACTTCTTGTCGATTTATGCCAATAATTTGTGGAACAACAAGCCATTTTTATTTTGATCGAATGTATAACTTTTGAGGGGTTTTGCTTGATTCTTTTTTCCTTATATTTTTGTAGCCTCAGTTACCGAAAATTTCCCCCGAGCACCTGAAATTGGACATAGTCTGCTCCACACACCCCTAAAAAAGAGGTCATTGCATCACTATTCTGACACCCATCACGCCGCAAAGGTCAAATCCAAAAAACGGCGCGTGAGCATTGAAAAGCAAAAGACCAGCAGGGTGGTTTCGTATCAGCGCAAAAGACACATAAATTGGAAAAATGGTCTGTTTTGCAACCGAATAAGTTGTTCAGACTACAGAAGATGCCTGTAATATCTTAGGACAACGTTAAAACTCAATCCAGCCCTGGTGGTAACTGGAAACAAAAAAATATTAAATAAACTGTACATGCAATTCATTGTAGAAGTAAGAGAGTATGTTTTTTCTTGCACAAAAATCTGGGAGTTTTTGTGAGAAGGGGGGGGGGGGCTAGGAGGATCTCCTCCTGAATTCCTAAAATTCAAGGCATACCCCCCCCCCCCCTCAAAATAAGCTTTTGGTCACTCTACTCTTATGCTGACAAGTTCATCGATCTTTGCCATCCAAGCGGCCCCTTTGTTGGTCAATTTTTTCCCAAATAATTTTGCAGGCTGATTCCAGAAGGCTCCTGAGCTCAACTAGAATCTAAGGCATGAGTGCATTGATGACTTTTAATGCATCTAATGCGTTTTCTTATACCCAAAACCTGATTTACCAATAGGCCTATTAGACCCCCCCCCCCTTGCTCAGGGGCCTCCAAAACATTTTTTACTAATATTTTAAAGCACTTGGAAATGTTTTTTCTGAATATACTCATCAACAGAACGCAGAAAAATAACTATAACGTTTTATTTGAATTAATTGTCAGTGAAGTTTAGATTGTACCCTACGTGAATAGTTGTAATGTGTATGTGGCATAAAAGAAATAAAGATTGAATGACACCGCAGCCTGTTAGTGAACTGATTAAAAAAAAAAACAGTTTGTAACTCAACAGTTTTTTCTTCAAATTGTACCAGTGAAGTAAATTCTGCACATTGGATGTGCTACTATCCCAAAATTTCTAAACCAAGCCCAGCGCACACCATCTACACACGGTTGAAAATATACCCCCTCCCCCTTTTATTCTTTCACTGGTATTTGAATATGCTAATTTTGCAAAGATGAATTTTTGATCAATTAGTAGAATTTCTTCGTTTTAACTCTATGTTTTTCTCCTGAAAAAATCAACGGTGCCAAAAAGTTATACTATTGGGTGCAACATCAAACTATACTTAATGCACAGCCGATCTTTTACAGCGTAATATCATTAAAATTTAGAGTGAATAATTATTTATTTGCAGTTTTATAAGTTATAAGTTTATTTCATAGCTCATCAAAATATTGTGACAAAAAATTTATAAAAAATCAAGATTTAGTAATTCAAACTATCCCAAAATGTATGTAATTATTTCATGTTGTGCGTTTTTACTTCAAATATCTTTAAAAATGTATAGTATTATAATTTTTATGATTGACAAATTGACAACAAATAAGAGAAGGTTTTCTGTTTTAATTATTTTTTAATATTATTACACAGAATAGTTGAATAACTTGAACTGGAATCAATCTCAAAAGGGGGAGGGGGTTTCGGGGCCTCGCAAAATTTATTCGCCCAGTCTTAATTTTGCTCTTGTTACGCCACTGCCTTTGACTCCCCCCCCCCTCTCCTGGAAAAACTTGAAGTGACGACCCTGGAATTAGCGGATCCCTGAGTTTTTTTCCAGTAAACTGCCATTAGTCCCGAATACATTTTCGACAGCAGAATAGGACATTTTTCATTTTGTGTGTATTTCCCTGATTAAGCTTCCCGTGGTTTTCTTGTTTTTTATTGCTCTCGTTGAATTTTCTTGCTGTTCAATACATGCATATCAGAAGAGCGATGCACAGGGCCGGTTTTAGGCCGATTGGACCGATTTTGCCCAATCGGTTGATGATTTTTCTTTAAGTATTCTTTATTACTGAAGAGAAGTAAAAAATGCGCTTTGTTAACACAGCGCCAAAAACACAGTCCCCTGGCTGTCCCAATCTCATTGTCTAACTGTTAAAGATAGTATTTCAAAAAACCTATTAGCACTACATAAATTTGGTAATTAATATCTAAAAATTGAATAATTAAACTATATTTTTCTTATGAAATAAGGTATAATTACGTATTTCCAAAACTTAAAATTGTCATGTAAATTCTGTCCGGAGTTTTTTCAAACAGTCCCCTGCAACAAATTCAAAGCTGTAATACGAAAAATCTATAACTTTTGCAAATTCTTTCTGGCATGAAGTTTAAAGTAAGCAGTGTGAATTTGCCGAAATTGCCGAGAACGCGGTGTTGAAACGCTACTTTGCTTAGTTTGAGAGCCGCACATTTGTGATGAAAGTATGCATCAGGGTCGTTGCGAAAACAGTCCTCTGGGAAGTGATTTTATTAATGTCAATTAATTTAATTATAAAACATATTAGTTATTATGTCCACGATTTGTGCCTAAATTTATAGGTAGTCTCAAAACTAATTATGTTCCAATAGTTTTGCAGATATTGCGCAACAAAGAGCAAAAACACAGTCACCTGGCACAGTCCCCTGCCTAGTTATACCAGGCGGGGGACTTACTCCCTATCATGATTTATCAGAAAAACACAAACTTCAATTGGCCCTATTTCAAACCAAAGTAATAGATTCCTTTTCTGAGCAATAGTATTATAATTATACGAACATTTCAAAAAACCGTGCCCGGACAGATTTCGTGTGAAAAATGACGAGTTTACAGAGAATCGCCCATATATAAAGATGACGGTGTTTATTTGTAACCGCTGGCCTCACAGAACCTACAGACCTGAAACTTGGCACAAAAATTCGAACGTATCCCCGTGAATGCATCTCAAGACCTCTCTGACCAAATTCTAAATTTCGAATTAGTTATTTTTCATGGCTTAACTCTGTACGCAAAACTGAAACACTAGATCCATTTTCCATACAAGCACAAGCTGCAAGTGGTTTAAATTTACGTGTAGAGTTAAGCCTTGAAAATTTATTCAATTTGAATAATTAATATGTCCTGTTACTTACTTAATGTCTTTTTGATTTATTTGGCGAATTGTTTTAAACTTTAGGTTACCAGATGTAGTATTTTTGACACTACGGTAATACTTTTTTGGCTCAAATAAGAAGCGTAGTACACTAGGTGGCCAAAAGTATCCGGACACTTTCAAAAATTCACATTTTTACATATAGCTGGGGAAATAAGTGATCAATTGTTCTTTAACTTTAGTCATACAAAATATAGGCTTCACCGAACATTTCCAAGTTGAAATTAAATTACCCTTGCATTTGGGGGACGATAAGAAGGGGGGTCGAAAGAATAACCGCTTTTTGACCATAACTCTTTGAAAATAGCTCGGAATAAGCTATGCATTTCAGTAATTAATTAGCATACTATGTATAATTACTATACAAATTCAAATGAACGCACCACTCTTATTTCCGAAGATATGAAACATTTTTTAAAAAACTGCAATTTTATTTGAAGGGTTTTTGCTCATAACACGCAGAGTTTTTGATCAAACCTTATCAAAACTTCAGGAAAGATGACAAAATACAAGAGAAAGAACATACTAAAACGGTTTTTAAAAGTATTAAAAATCCGATGAGATATGAACGTTAAAAGGAAAAAAAATTTCACGGCGCATGCGCGAACGACAGAAATTTATTACTACAAAAATATTGTAGCCTGGTATATACTGCATCTTATAAAAAAAGTTCCAGTTGAATATCATGAAAATTGAAAAAGATATCAGCGATCTAGTGAGCTGTATTTCATTCATTCGCAGACAATACATACATAGCGAGGGTCTGTCCACAAAGAGCTTTTTTTAAAATAAAGGTTATTTCGTCATCGCTCAAAACCAACGTTTCAGGGGGTCTTCGGATACTTTTGGCCACCTACTTATAAGGTCTTTTTGGCCGAATGGGCGAAATGTGACTTCTATGCCAAATATAAATTTTTAAACAGTATACAATAAACATTGAAAAATATGCTCGATTGTCCCCACACTATTTGTGAACAACCCCTCTCCATTTATGAATTGACTGCAAATGAATGAATTACAGCTCACTAGATCGCTGATATCTTTTTCAATTTTTACGATATTCAACTGGAACTTTTTTTATAAGATGCAGTATACACCAGGGTACAATATTTTTGTAGTTATAAATTTCTGTCTTTCGCGCATGCGCCGTGCAAAATTATTTCCTTTTAACGTTCATATCTCATCGGATTTTTAATATTTTTAAAAACCGTTTTAGTATGTTCTTTCTCTTGTATTTTGTCATCTTTCCTGAAGTTTTGATAAGGTTTGATCAAAAACTCTGCGTGTTATGAGCAAAAACCCTTCAAATAAAATTGCCGATTTTTAAAAAATGTTTCATATCTTCGGAAGTAAGAGTGGTACGTTCATTTGAAGTTGTACAGTAATTATACATAGTATGCTAATTAATTACTTAAATGCATAGCTTATTCCGAGCTATTTTCAAAGAGTTATGGTCAAAAAGCGGTTTTTCTTTCGACCCCCCTTCTTATCGTCCCCCAAATGCAAGGGTAATTTAATTTCAACTTGGAAATGTTCGGTGAAGAATATATTTTGTATGACTAAAGTTAAAGAACAATTGATCACTTATTTCTCGAGTTATATCTAAAAATGTAAATTTTTGAAAGTGTCCGGATACTTTTGGCCACCTAGTGTATGTTTTGTAGTATTCTGTTAAAAAGTAGTTTATAAATGGTATTTTTAATTCCTTTAATGAGAGGAAAATGCAAAAAGTCAGACATTTCAGAATTCAAATTATTACTTTTTATTAAAAGATGAGAACACTCATTTTCCAAAATAATGTAAATATTTAGTACTTCAATACTACTGCAATAATAATATCTGAAACAGCTGTAGTGCTTAACCTGTTTCGGTTTTTTGTCTTAATTAGTGACACATTACTGAAATTCTTTCACAATCTGAGATTGAAATCGGAAATGATTACAGTAAAAACATAAATTAGATCAAATTTTTAAATTTGAATTCTCCCCTTTCCCCCCTTCCTTTATAGTTCCAACCTTGGATCAAAATTGCTCAACCGATTCTGTAGATATTTTTTCGTGTATATATCTTGCTAGCAGTTTCCCACAAAATGATGAAAGATCGCCTCTCAACATCAATTACAAATTTTAAAGTAGTATTTTTTTGAGAGCAGGTGTAGTCAGGACCGTCATTTCGGGGGGTCAATTGCCCCCCCCCCCCGGCTTTGAGAAATTAATGTATTTTTATATAAATGGGCGTGGTTTTTTATGTTTTCCGATGAAATTGCATTGCGTTTGGACCCTTTGCCACCCCCCCTGAAAAACTTGAAATGACGGCCCTAGGCGTAGTTTTTTTTTTTTTTTTTTTTTTTTATCTGGCAACCCTGAATAGGACTTTTAGAGGAATTTAAAAGGTTGTGGAGCACATGTAAATTAAAGAATATAATAATTTTATTTTAGACGGTTGGAGTGAATTTAAATTTATTCAGTTGACTTCCTTTGCATTTATAGCACAGGCATTGCCGTGCGGGTTCTGCTAGTGATGTATAGAAGAATGGTAGGGATAAAGGGAAAGGCAGGGTAAGGTAGGAATAAACTTTGCGGCGGAAATATCCTGTGTCCTAAAGGATATAATAATTTTACTTCAGTTGGAGTGAATTTAAATTTATTCAGTTGGCTTCCTCAAAATTCGGTGTTACCGAAAATGTCAGAATGGAACTATTATTGTTAAAAAATTAGTGATGGCTATATTCAGTTACTTTTCGTATTTGGCGTCGTAAAGTTTGGCATCAATCGGGAAATTTACCAAACCTCCCAACCAGTGAAACACTACTACAGTAACACTACTTTCTCCAAATCAAAGAAAAAGAAAACGCTCTGTGAAGGAACAGTAAACATGCCATTTTTTATGCTTCAACTTATACCCAGTCAACAAATTTCGCAATTGCGTATGTAAATATATCGACGTAATCCCTATTAAACACAGTTTATAATAATACAACAACATTTTTCCTGTTGATTTTGCAGTTTAGTTTACTATTGCTTCCAATACTGGGTTTCAACTGAAATTTATATAACAAAATTAGATGATGACTGAAAAACATTAATCGACGTTTCTAAAGGGCAGATTTGCAGTCAAAATGAACAAAATGGTATAGAATAATCATAAACATGACGTATAGTAAAATAGACATGTCAAAAAAAAAAATCTTTCTTTTAATTTTGTCCAATACTTAATTATCTGCTTTGAAAGCTTTTCTCACTGCAGGATTTCAAAAAAAAAAAAAAAAAAAAACTTAGCTTACATTTTAAAAATTCGCTTTGAAAATTTCGGAGGGAGCTGCAGCCCTATCAGCCCACCCCCTGAGTACGCCACTGCCCTAAGGCGTAGGGAGTCTTAGGCCCAACTAATTTTCAAAATTTGTATTATTTGTATGTATGTTGTTTGATGTATTTTCAGCTAAAAAATGTGTATAAAAATTCATTGTTAAATTAATTTGGGACCATAAAGGGTTAAGGCTCAATTATTTCATTTTAGCATGAAATAACTTAAAACCAATTATAATTCATGTTCTAATTACCTTGGAACATTGGCACAAATATTGTATGATTCAGAAAAATAAGAGGTTCCAACAAATATTTAATTCAAATTTTTGCAAGCATTTTTAATAAGCACCCGGGCAACGCCGGATAATAAGCTAGTGTGATATAAAGAAGCATAATACTAAATATCTCTGAAAACATTCAGTGCTCCGGGAGAGATGTGAAAGTTACCAAAAAAAAAAAAAAATAATAATAATAATAACAATAATAAATCGGAGGGGGGGGGGTATCAGGCCCATCTTTTCGAATTTTTGCAAGAGGGGTAGGGCCAAAGTGAGTATACTCAGTGTAAATTATTAAATACCAAAAATCAGTAAAACTACGCACACTTCTATATAAATACAGTGAAACTTCGATCAGTCGAAGTTGCAGGGAAAGCGAAAAAGATTCGAGTTATCGAAAATTCGGTTTCTTGAAAACGAAAACAAAACAATACAATAAAATAGAATACTGCCTCTGAAGCTCATTAAATCTATATAATGAGCAAAAATTGATGGAATATTGGATTGAGCGGGGATCTTTAACATAGCGTTTATAGAATGGGGAAATATTCGGTTCCAAGTTTTTTTATTTGGGGGGGGGGGATGACCCCTTCCCCCTAATCCCCTAAATACCGGGGCTGGGATGGGAGTATAATTACATTTCGGAGGGTAGTATGGTTAGTTTCAATCCTTTCTAGTAGTCAAAAAGGGTAAACTGAGTTTCGGAGGTGATACTTTTATCCGTCCCGTTGGATATGCCACTGCTTCCATGTACAGAAGAAATATTAAAATTTCTTTGAAAGGAAGAAATCAAAAAACGATTGAAGAAATTGATATCAATGAGAATGGAACATATGTAGCTTCAACGGCAAGTTTCATATGAAATGACTTAATTTATATATATCTTTCGTACATGAGCTCATTAGCTAACTTAAAATTTCTTAATGGCATATGAATTTCGTTTTTATATAAAGCATTTAAAGGAGAAAGGTGATTTTCCTTTCTTTTTTTGTGTGTGGGGGGGGGTGAGAATTTTTTTCCCTCACTTTTTGTATGTAACCCTCGGACCCCCGGCTCAAAGTTTTCCTTTAAACACAAATATGCGTCTAATGTGCCAGTTTTTCGAGAAAGCTTTTACATATTTGTCATTTAATGTAAATTCGCTAGCGTAGAATTTCATTATAAGTCACTGCTACTGCACGTTAAATAAACTTACATTTTCCTTATGACATAAATATTAAAAAGTTGCTTATGAATGTTGTATGGATTTCGTTTTTTGCGAAAACTTTTTTTTTCTTTTTTCTTTCTTTTCTTTATTTATTTAATTATTTTATTTGTGGTGTGTGTGTGTGGTGGAGGGGGGGGGGAGGGGGGTCACCACAATTTACCGCCTGGGGTGACACCCTTGCTAGCTACGCCACTGCTTTAGTTAAAGGTTATGTTTGGTTAGAATAGAAAGTTATGATACATAATGGTTTCTTATATTCAAATACATAAATAATAATTAACGAAGTTTTAGTCCACCTTTACTGATGTGACTTTTCACCTTGTTCATGGCAATCTGTCGAACTATGGTAATGCTATTACTGACTCTAATTTTAAAAAGTACATTTGTTACACTTTTTAGACATTTATCGCAAAATGTGATGAACTATACTATTGAATCTTTTAAAGCGTTAAATAAAATAACATTCGTATCAGATTTTAAAAAAATAGTAGTAATAATAAATAAAAAAATTAAAATGCACCCGCAAAGACAAAAAGAGAATCCATCCGTAAAATTGCAACAAGAACAATTACGAATTTTTATTATTTACTAAAAAAAACTAATGGATCTAAAATATTATTAGTACACAAGCGGAAATAAATTGTCTGTTTTGTTCTTTAAAAAATAGCTAGCTACAGTTTTTTAATTATAATAATAAAAAAAGCACAAATTAAAACTGATATTTTCTTTTTTAATAATATTTTTTAAAGAAGGGCAAAACAGATAAATATTAGTGCAATGGAAAACTATAAGAACAAAAATATCCACTTTTCTGTAAAATACAATTGTAAAATTTTATTCAAAAAAATATCTGCGAGCTTCCACCGAAGCAAAACCGTACCAAGATACGAACAAGTATGAACAAAACCAGTTTTTCGTCATACTGGTTCAACATCTTTTCTCTTACCATTCCAACTGAACGAAAATGTAATAATTTCTCCCAGCAAGAGGTCAGTAAAAAGCCTGCTCATCGTCATTTCAACCGTGTACCATAGATTGGCATTTATCCGTTACTTAGGAATCGCCAAACGATTAACTTCAGATAGTGGGTAAAGATGGCGACGGTATGACTCTTCCTTTCTGACTCCTCGGGTAGAAGGGAGGGATCTCGGTAGTTGTTTGATTGACAAGCTTATCTTTCGGTCTTTTGGGATTTCGGTCATTTGGTGTATCACCGCCTTTTTCGTGGGAAAGACAGCTTGACTTGTAAGAAAACAGTTTTAAGGGAGAGATTATAAAACTTGTTATGTAATTTAATGAAACTTATCTAACGTCAGATACATATTTTTTCTACGAGAATGAGCAAAACTATAGAACTTAAAAATATTAGACAATATGAAACAATCATGGGACAACACCGATTTGAAAACATCTCACAATTTATTGTTATGCATATATCCAAGAGAAAAATGCAAATAACATAGCAGATGATTACTTTTCCTTGCTTAAATTTTTTTAACGAAGTCAAAAGAATCAAAAAGAAAAATTTAAGAAAATTGAATAGGAATAATTTTTTTTTCAAAAAAAAAAGTATTAAATTGAAGAGAAAAAAAGTGTAAAGACATCAACAAAAGTAAAATGTATTAATTCAAATAGCAAATATTTATTTTTTAACAAAAAAAAAAAAAAAAAAACATCGAACTTAAAATCAATTAAAAAAAACAATTAAGATTCATAAAGGCAATTCTAAAAATTCCACGAATAGAAAAAAAAAACTGAATATAATAGTTATTTATTATAGCTAATATAAATGCCATTACAAATAAAATTGCGTGATGCAAGATTTGTATTGAATCATATGCAGTTGAAAAGTACTAGAAAAATAATAATGCAGACATTGTAATTTAAAATATCCAGTAAAACTCATTCTATCTTATAGTAATAATGGTTCTGCTTTTCAGTTTTAACGATGAATAAATACAAAGTTGCGTTATTATTAAGATTCATCGCACTTAAAGATGAATACGTTTATCGTTCTCTAAATCATAAAAACTTTCGGTTTAAAGAAAATTAAACAGAAGTACATATTAATTTTTTAACCTACTGCATAGAGCATATTTTCAAAAATTATTTCCTAAAAGCTTGAAGAAAAAAGTGCAAAATTGAATTTTTTAGGTGTAAAAATACACGTGTGGGGTAAAATAGGTCATGGTTTGCATTAGGTTAGGCTAAGCATATAATATCTAATTACATTTTTTGCTTATGAAATCATATTTTGCTTTCATGCATGTGTGCACTAATTTAAAACAAATAATATATTTGCTTTCTCATTTTTTGGATACATAAATGTATAGACATATAGTGCAAAATGATCAAATAAAATCAAAAAGCCAAATTAAGAGCATAGCTTTTGTTCGATGAACTTCCGTCAGGAAATATTGTTGAGTTTCGCGAAAGCGGCTTGTTTTCCCCCAAAGACAGAAGCTTGGGCAACCAAATCATAGAGAAACATTCTACTGAGCTGAATTCAAATAATGCAGTTGTTGGAATGGCATCAGCATCCTATATCTCAATAACAAGTTTCTTCGATATTGAAACAAAGCGAGTCAAGTACGTGTTTTCTTTTTATGCGTATAAAAACTTCTATTATAAGCACACTCTCACCTACACCAATAACCAAAAGTTAAAAAGAAACTTTAAAAGATGCCAGAAGAGAAATGTGCACATGCAAAAGGAAACTTGTGAAATTTAAACAAGCTCGACAATGTTGGAAAGATTGCATACTGAAAATGACTAAAGAGATATAAATCAATTAAAACTATTTTTGAAGAACGACACACAGACAGAAAATTAAAAAATAAAATAAATAATAAATAAACTTTTTTTTTTTTTTTTTTTGAAGAAATTTATAGCCGATTCAAGGTGCAAATCTTTAAAAGTTGGTCAGTGGAAACAAGTTTTTTGAGGAAAATATCAAAAAACTATATTTTCATGCTATCCTTTAACGCAATGTAGAATAATGTGCGTTAAAATTTAAAAGTACTGTGAAAGTTTTTTTTTCCGGAGAGAGATCAAGTTTGGAAGTTTGATGCGTCGTAAACAGTGCTTGCTAGCCGTTCGTGGCTCGAAAATGAATCAGGAGGACAATATTACTGTCTAGAAATGTTTATACTCTAATTGTATTTTCATTAATGAATAAAAGTAAAAAATTACTATTTTATAAATCGTGATATCAAAGCCTTTAAACGTGACCTATTTCACCCCACCCCTCTAGTGACCTATTTCTGCCCACGCGATGAGGTAAAATAGATCATTGACAGTACATTTTATAACTTATTTATCAACATCAATATTTTGCTTTTTCTGAGATATTTCACTTTAAATGTCATAGGGAATAGTCGTTTGCATATTCAGAGCATTTCATTTAGTGCTTGAATCAATATACTTTTTGCTGTCAAAGCATGAATGTAAAACTGCTTTTGACCCTTACTCCACTAAATATGCATGTAACAAGTTATAGTACCAAGTTATAGTGTTATACTATAACTTGGGATTAACGGTATTGAGCGATATTTTTAGGACTCTTCAGGCGTTCTTCATGCATTGAAAATGAAAAATGTACCTCAAAACTCTAATCAAGCGTATTTTCGCACTTTTTATTTTAAGTAAAAATTTGTCGACATTTAAATATGAAGTAAAATTAAAAAAACAGTTTTTAAAAAAATGTATTTATTGTTATTATTTTAAATTACTAAATGTCAAGTTTTCTTAGTGTTAAAAATCTCAGTGTTTGTACTCATATAATCTTTTATTGTCATCCTCCATTTTATATAAGATTATTATTAGTATTATTTTCATCATTGTTATTTATATATATATATATATATATATATATATATATATATATATATATATATATATATATATATATATATATATATATATAAGCTTACCTAGAATACTTTGTTTAAAAGCGAATTTCGATGTGTTTGTCTCTACGTTTATAACGAGGCGTAATATCTGGAAAGCCCCTTTAAGTTAAAATTTCTGAAAAAGGATGCCGCGGTTCAGACACCTTTAATCAAAGTTGGTTCGTAGGGGGCAACAGTAAATTCTAACGTCAGAAGATGGGAAAACTGGTTCAAGGCAGGTTTTCGAGATTGTTCAAAAAAAATTTCGAGATTGCACTTTGATGCCCAATATGATGATGCTTTTCTGCCCTAAAGATAAAAATTCCAATAAGATTTTTCACCCAGCTTTTAAGTGGGCAGTAACCAAGGTCAAACGTTACAGACTCAAATGAGATAACTGATGTTAAGACAACAGACAGCCTGTTATTCCTCTGCAGCAGTAAAGAGTAACTGGATGGAGCACGAGCGGTTGAAGTTGGCAGGTTAATGGTTTACCAGTAGATGTTACACTGGCTTCCCTGCCCTCGTATGTACGTCCTTGACTTCAAGCTGAAATGAAGTCATTGCCTTTTGCAAGGACTCAAAGGTTTACAAAATTTCATTTCGAGTTCACTGGGAAATCAAATTTTATGAGAAAAAAGTAATGTTGAAAATGTTGGGAAAACACTTAAACTCTCTTATTAGCTTGCAAAAGTAGCGTCTGTGAACATAGGTTCCATCAAGCATTGGTAAATAAATAAATCCAGCTGTTTTAAGTGCAACTTGCAATTAAGACACGTGCAAAGATAAAGTTTCAAAGCAGTTTTTCACTCACGTGGGAGAAAAAATGTGCGAAATTGAAGCAAAAATATATAATAAAAAAGGGCAAATATAGAAAAGGAAAAAGATGCAGTTTGTTGAAAAAAACAAAGTTTAGCCTAATTCGCTTAAGCGATTTCTATTGCAAAATTTAATGTACGATTAATGCATTTTGTGTATGCTTTTTAGGTTATGTTTTCATCGATAGCTTTTGGTACTGAGAATTTTTTTTTTTCTTTTGGTTATAAAAAAGTTCCCAATGTTTTTGAAGAAACTAAGCATGTTATGGTTTTGTAGAAAATTCGAAACGATGTTACGAATGTGAGAAATATCAATTCGTGGTTTCTTTTGCTGTAATTTTCAAATATGTTTGAAAAGTATATGTGGAGAGACTCGATCCTTTTGAATCAATCGAAACTTGATCCAGGAGCCAGTTTCCTTTCATATGATGTAATTCACAGTAATTCACAGTAAATGCGATTTATTCCACTTATTGTTTAACAAAAATGCTGATGCGTTACTAAAAAGTTTAGAGATGAAGTGAAACCCTCATAAATAGGGAAAGGTTTTTAAAAAATGACGTGTAAGATGCATTCCGTTTCTATATTACATAAAGCAAAAGCCTATATCAATTTTTTATCTATTATTTTAACGTGTTAAATGCTTCGCCTCTCCAGAATCGTTATCAGAATTCAAAAATGAGTATTCCTTCTCCCCTTTTCATTAGGGATGGACCGGATATCCGGTAACTATCCGGTATCCGGCCTATCCGGCCGATATTTTAAGTATCCGATACTTCCGGATATCCGATCCGGCTGACCGCCCCGGATACGGATATCCGGAAGATTTTTGCAGGATATCCGGCTAAGTATCCGGTATTGATGTGGGGAATATCCAGAATTGATGTGAGGGTTATCCGGTATGATGTGAGGACCTAATTAAATATTTTCTTTTTTATAAAAATCTTAGTTAAAAATTTCATTGTTTGATAAACCTTTTAGATGATGTAATTACTTTTCATCTTTCCTTTTTACCAATTTTTGCTTCTAAAACAAAAATTATGTTATTCCTCCGACTGTGTACTGG